>WBMW01004961.1:41807-56898 GCA_013396635.1 Penelope pileata
CCTCCAATCTTCTGGGACCTCTCCAGATAACCAGGAATGCTGATAGATGGTAGAAAGCAGCTTGGCAATCACCTCCGCCAGCTCCCTCAGCACCCTAGGGTGGATCCCATCTGGTCCCATGGACTTGTGGCAGTCCAGATGGAGGAGCAGGTCTCTGACTGTCTCTGCGTGGATCACAGGGGGTGTATTCTGTGCTCCATCCCAGACTTCCAGGTCAGGGCGAAAAGTACCTTGAGGATAACTGATCTGGCTATTAAAGACAGATGTAAAGAAAGCGTTGAAAACCTCAGCCTTTTCCTTATCCTCGGTGGTCACACTCCCTGCCGCATCAAGTAAAGGAGAGAAATTCTCCTTAGTTCTTCTCTTACTGTTAATATATTTGTAAAAGGATTTTCTGTTTTCTTTTACTGCAGTAGCCAGTCTGAGTTCGATATATATAATTCAAAATATATAATCCTAGGTAACAGTAAGATGAACACTTTAAATCTCACTAGATTCTTCATATAACTAATTAGCACAAAGGTCATTATTCTCATTTTTCCAATGTCAACACATCATTAAAGGAGCACATTGTTGATTACGTTGAGTGATATAGTAAGGCACAATAAATATGAAATTTTCAATTTCCTAAAGGGTGAATACAATTACAAATTCCTATGTACCTCACATTCTTCTGAATCTCAGTCTTTCTTATACTGTAATCTATCAACAGTATCATAGCCGTTCTGTCCTCTCCCATCTTATTTTTCACGAGATTTTCTGTCTACACACATGTATATAGACTGAGTGTGACTTATTTCTCTGGATCCATCTCTTTTCCATCGAAAAGTAGATGAAAGTCAGTCTTAAGTGAACAGATGCCAATCCACGTGGAAACTATAAAGAAAAATTATGCTAATTATGCATCCATTATCAACCCATGATGGTCAGTTGAAAAATATTATTTTTCCTATCTAACTCCCATTAAAGGGTACTTATACCATGAAGTTAGTTTGCCTAGTAGTCATTTACACAGTGATCAGGTTATTTGCTGGTGGAAATAAATCATTTCCTCAGAGAAGATCTGAGAAGGCAATTACAATTTAGGAGCTAAGCACCTAAATGCTTTCTGGAATATTTTAGATTGAAATGTGGAAGACAAGTATAACCTACACTTCTACTTATTTCAGCAGGATTTATGTCACCTAAATACAAGTTAGACGTCCAATAATCATTGTAGAAATGGACACAAGGACCATTTTTTAATAACTGTTAGTTGAATAATGGCAATTATGTTTAAAATTTTATGTTCTTAATTAGAAAAGTTTGAAAAATTAACTAATTCTCCTTCTCCAGCATTATAAAATTATAGAATTATAGAATATATATGTAATTTATTATGTTATAGAATATATATTATTTTATTATGTATTATTATTACATTATATAATATAAATGTTATAATATATATTATATATATTATATTTATAGAATAAAATTATAGAAAGCTGGTAACTAGAAACATCTTGGTATGGAAGTAATTTTTCTAGTAAAGACAGTTTTAGGGGAACATTCGAAACTGATCTCCAGAGGGAGAGGAGATAAACTAATGCACTCTGAACATTTTCAGATTTGTGAATACTGCCTTTGGAGTCAATGTCCATGTATTTGTATATAACTAACGTAGACTGGTGTATACAGATGTACACAGATGCAAACAAGTGCTATAGAAACATTCCAGATTTAAAGCTCTTCTACCATCCAGGATGCAAATAAGACAAGATGAATCTCATTAATAGAAACAAGCTCTTCCAGCTTGCATAATTTGGAATTTCCTATTACCTAACAGAAAGTTCTACTTCTGGGGTGACAGCATCAAACAACAGAGAGATAAGATGTTTGCTTCCAGTATGTTCTACACGGGTGCTATTTGCTCTGCTGGCCTGAGATATCCATCTATGTCAACAGCTCCTCTGCCTAGATTTAAGTTTCCCCCTTTATTCTTACCAGGACGTAAGAAGGGTTAAAATGAGGTAACAAAGGAATTCCTGTAGGATTACTTTTATTTTTAATTTACTTGTGTTAGGGCAGTCTGATGTCCTGACAGGCTGAGATGTTTTTCTCATTTCTGTTTATTCTTAAAGAAATGTTAAGGATAATCTATGCCCTGTAGAAGACAATTTTAATAGACATCTAGTGGTTTCATAGTAACCATTATGTATATACATTTAAGTAATAAATTCATTCTGAACTCTGTTCTTTTTGACATTGACTGAATCTATTTCAGTTCTTGTTGGCAACTGCCTGGATGATATTGTTCAGATGTGGTTTTCTTACTAGTCTTGCATCCAAACCCCATTCATCCTGGCCTTCATTACTGCTTCTCTGTGCCACAGCACCTCTTTCATTATTTCAGTTACTGAAAAAAAAATAAAAGTAAGCAGGAGAGAACATGCATTTAAATGCATACTTGGGAAGTCTGGATGTGCATGAGTTGAGTACATAGTTTGGCCCTACACCTTTACTCTTTAAAGTAAATTAAACCCCAAACAGCATTTATCCAGGATTAATATTTTATGTAATCTGAATCTCAAATATTAACCATGGGCTAAATCTCTGAAGCAATTTTTCCCTACGAATGATTTCAGGAGGTATAGCCATTCTTCAATAAACATCTGAGGTTGCATTTCCAATCTCCCAGAAGTTCAGTTTCTCACAGTGCAGAAATTAAAAATGCAGATGAACAGAAGCTTAACTCAAAATTGATCATATGCAACTGTAAGCTGTAAGGAATTAGTTACAATACTCATCACTTGCTGTTGACTGTGTTAGTACTTTTTAGTTAAAACACAAGAATAGACAAATAATATGTAACAAAATATGTTTTTATGATCCAGTTGTAGCATTAAGTTACTTACTGTGGGATTTCTAAGCAATACATATGAGTTTAAAGGTTCTAAACAATTTCTAAGAGAAGCAAGGGTCAAGAGCTTTTATGAAACACTGCCCTAAGGTAATTTTATCTTGAAGCTGAAGGTACAAATGGAAGAACTCAAAACATTTTGTGTCTTATCTAAGCTGAGCGGAGAACAAACTCTGATTTTATACGAGTTTTCTCTATTGAATGTGTGACCTTTTAAATATGAAGGAGGTGGTTGGTCTGCACCTTAGCTGGAGCTGTTTTCAGGAAACCCTGTGCTATTTTGCCTGTATAATAATTTTGAGTGTTTGTGTAGGTAGAACTCATAGGCAGGAGCACTGGACTAGGAAAAAAAAAATCATGAGTAACTTAAGACATGTTAAATATCAGAAAATAACAATTTGATAGCTGATTTAATTTAGTGAATACAATTGAAAACAGCACACCAAAGGTTAAATTACCATACTCTTTCTAAAGTAAGCAAAGAAATTTTCTCTAATATCGCTGACTACTTTATAATTGTAGTTTATTTTCATTTGAGAGAAAAAGACTCAGATTCAGAAGTTTAAATGGAAAAACAAAACAAAACAAACTAGTATATGTTAAAGATTCTAAGTCCAACATCTCAAAACAAGAAATGACAATATATGTGTGGGATATTTTTCTACAAATTAATACCTATAAATGTAATTAAACAGAACAAGCAGAGCCTTCTCTTAACTCAAAATGTTACAGTCTTGCTCCAAATGTACAGATTGATTAATTTTTTTTGCCATGTAAAACTGAGGTGACAACTTTGGTAAGGCTTGGAATGCTTATTAAAAATTCACTGGAACAGGTTGCCACTGGAACAGGTTGCCCAGGGAAGTCGTTGATGCTCCCTCCCTGGAAGTATTCAAAGCCAGGCTGGATGGGGCTTTGGGCAACCTGGTCTAGTGGGAGGTGTCCTTGCCCATGGCAGGGGGGTTGGAACAAGATGATCTCTGAGGTCCCTTCCAACCTGAACCATTCTATGATTCTATGATTCTATGAAAAACATGCTCCTCATCCTACTTCAGTTGCTGGGATTGAGATGTAGCTTGAGTAAAGGAAATAACCTATCAATTGATACAGAAGTACGATGTTACCAAAAATGATATTTCTAGAAACCTGGGCATGGGGAAAGGGATGATACAAAGCACTCCTTTTGGGGACAGGTGGCAGTTACGCCAGGTCAACATGAAGAGAACTGAACTCTGATTACTGTAAGGGTATGTGAAAGGAGAATGTTTTTAGCACTATTTGCTGAAATGCAGAATAAGGATAATTAGGAGGAAACCTTACACAAGAACAAGTCAGTTACATTAATGGAAGTGTGAGAACGCTTATTTTTTCAGTAAGATCATACCACTAAGGATCTTGTTACATTGGGATAAGAAAAGCAAAGGAGCCAAATGCAGAGACATTAATGAATACAATAATGAGAAACAAATCTGATTTGTGTCACTAACTGATTGACTATCAAGAAATTGCAGGCAAACTGGAACTTTTAAACTGATAAGGATGCAGATCTAAAGGTCCAAGATTTTGGAGTGAGACTGTGAAAACTGATGAGCCAATGTGCAGGGTAAAGGGAAGCAGTGAGAAACAAAGATGCAAATAGACAGAAAAGGGCTTGTCACATGTAAAACAGGGATGGTCAGTGTGGTTGTGTGACTGATCTCTGCACGTGATCACTGAATTCTTTCCTGTCTTCTTTTTGAATCTTCTCCTATTTGTCTGTGTAGTCTTACTTTCTATCTTGTGTGTGTGCATTCTGCAAGAACTAAGTGCTAGTTACTGGAGGGACCAGTGTAAATGGACTGGATGCCATCTATTCAATACAAGCCAGAGATGTGGGTGCCCCTGGCCTGTCATGTCATCTGTTGGAGCTAGTGGGGTCTCAGCCACTAGCCACTGTGGTGGGAATGGTGCATGTCCCAAAACTAGCTACTTGTGGGAGACCTCTGTGAGTGAGGTGCGTGAGGAGCTCTGTGCTAGCAGCTGGAGTAGGGCCACAGGGCAAGGCCACAGGTCACAGCACATGTGCCTAGTGCTGGCTCCTGGAAGGGACACCTGTCTATACCTTCCCCAGATCTGGTGTTGACAGGGTGTACATGTGCAGTCATTGGCAAAATACAAGCCAGACTGGCTGCCAAGTAGGAGGCCCCCAGTTCAAGCCAGAGTATCAAGCGGGCCATGGTACTCAAGGAATCCCTGAATATGCAGATGTGTTTGTGACTTTAAAGAGTACTGTGTGCATGCCTGAACTAGTGACCTTCAATCTTTAACAACAAAAGAGGACATATGGACTTGGCTAACTGATTATTTTTCATGAAAATTCTACATATAAGTAGATGCTGTTGATAGCCTTGTTTGTGGCTGCCTGTATGATTGGTTATATTAGTGTCTTGCTTTTGTGTGTGTCTCTTGGACACTTGCTCAGATTCACTACCGCAAAACCAGGTTGCAGCTTGAACCTGCAAATGGGAAAGTACTTTCCACATCCCTCATCCTGAGCATTCTCAGGTCCCCTGGGAGGTGAGCTCCACAGTATGGGCAGCTGAGGTCCTGAGCTGGGACTGTTGGAAAAGGCAGCCACTCTTAACATCTCTGAACACTTATATGTGAGCTAAAGATTGTAGACTATCTTAACAATTAATGGAAAATAAGTGATACTTCAAATTCAAGTCATCTAATCTTAAAACAAAAATTTAAAAAGTCAGATAAAATGATCCCTAAAAACGCTTATACTTTACCATTATAAAGGCAGGCCAGTGTAACTAGCTCACACACATAATTTTGTGTCATAGAGTACAGTCATATACATCCTATAGTGAGAGTTTTCCTTTTTGATTACTGGAAAAAAGAGTTTATCTTGTATAGAGATAGAGAGATATAGAGAGATACATATGGAGTGTGTTTGTGTAGTTTGTACCAGATCTGACTAGGATGGAATTAACTTTCTCCACAGCAGCTCACATATTGTTATGCTTTGCAATGGTATCTAGAACGGTCTTGTTATAGCACCAAAATTTTGGTTATTGCTGAGCAGTGCTGGCTCAACATCAAAACTCTCTCCAGTTCTCCCCCACTCCCCGAAGGCCATTAAGCTGAGGGTAGACTAGATGCTGGGAGGGAACACCACAAGGGCAACTAAACTAAACTGACCAAAAGGTACATATGACCATACATTATGATAGAACGCTCAACAATAAAAGCTGGGGAGAAGAAGGGGAAGGGAAGACTTTTGTTATGAAAGTGTTTGTCTTTCCAAGCTACAGATACATGAGTGCAGTTGAAATCTTAATAATCTGATCAATAAATTATTTGTTCAAGTTTGACTATTACAGAGGAAAGAAAAAAAAAGGTAAGAAAACCATACATTTCAGTTCTATAATAATAAAGTTTAAATTATTATATACACACTTCTTTGTAGCTATCATTTCTTCTGGTATCACACTTCCTCTTGAGGTCCTCTGATCCTAAGGCCAGTTGTACCACAGGGGTGTTACAGTTAGTTGCAAGTCCTTAATCAGGAAGAGTATGATGTTGAAGTTGGGGTTTCATCTTGTGCTTTCCTAAAAAGAGAATGATACTGATTTTAATGTTTTCTTCCTTCTTACTCTAGGGTTTCATAGAGTTATTTTGACACATTTTTCAACACACATTTGTACCTGTTCATTCTTCAGGTGCTGCAACTTCACATCACAGTTGAATTTGCAATATTGCTCTACATGCAATATATGTTTGTTAGTTTTTCTTTTTGATATCCCTAAACCCAGTTTTGATCAGCATCCTACTATCTGTATAAAAATTGTGGCTATGTCACATAATTACACAAAGCAAAAGTGAAAGTATACAAAAATGAATTACAGAAAGCAAAGTGAAACAAATATCATAATAACCATTTGAGCATTAGAAAATTGCTGTTACAGATAAAAATGACAAAACAAATCTCCACGCAGGCCAAGAGGACTTCAAATAAAGCCTGAGAAGCTTCATCCCAGTTTATGAAAAACCTCTGGCCTGGAAATAGCAATGACAATGCTGTATTTAATAGGTTAAATGGTTGCAAAGCAGGGCGACACCATCAGGCTTGCTTCCTCTCTGCTCAAAGGCTAGCTTCTGTGAGACAAGACTGGGTGGTTTCAAATCATGCTAGAACTTGGTTCTGGGTCTCCTCATTGTTTCAAGTGGTAGACCACTGGCAGAATGCTTTACCATTTTGTTTTGGAGTGATTTTCATCTCAAATTATGCAAAAGAAAATATGAAAATATAATTATTATTACTTTTTTTTAGTGCAACATTCAGTGCGTATGTTGCCCTATGCCATGAGATTGGATGTGATCATGAGGGTGGAAAATATAAAGTGTCAAAGACAAAGCAGTGTTGAAGATCAGAGGAGGACGAAAATGGTTTACTTTGATCCACTTTGAGGGCAACCCTTGGACTCTTTTTATCCACACAAATGTATTCAGACTTTGTTTTAAAAGAGTTATTTTTGGAAAAGGTGATGAGCCAAGAAATCAGGAAGCAAATTAATGTTTAAGCAATGTGGATAATTAGGGGATGAGTGCTCAGTCTTATTTAACCATGTAAATATATCCACAGGCCTAAATAAAAGTTTATGTATCTTCACTTTGAAAAGAACTCCAAAGTTTTCAAAGTGTCTGAGATATGTGACAAATATTTTGTTTGTTATTGCACCTTTCAGCACCCTTCTTGGACAACCAGTGCCAGGTATTTTACATATGTAGAACATTAAATGCAACAGTATTATTAAAATTATCCATACATTCCTATCCAGTAGACCATAAATCATTTCAATTATTGGTTTTAATTGTGCACCTGCTCCATGTTATTGCAGTGCCATTAATGACTCATTAATGTGCTTAAATTTCCTGCTGATACCAGCTGAGTAAAATAAAGAATATTTCCTGTGACAATATAATCAAGGAGGCAGAAAAAATATGCATATTTTTCTTTGTATTTCAATGATTGTAATGTTTGTTAAATGCATTTTATTAGCATTATTAGATAGGACTTTATCAAATATATTTCTGGTAGTTGTAGATGTATCATATTTTATTATTTTATGAATTTTAATTGTATTAAGGCAAGCTGATCAAAAGGCAAAAGGATTATTTTGTTAGAATCAATTAATTAGGGCCATTTGGAAGAGCAGATATTATCAGTGATGAAAAGAATGAGGAAAGATTTCCTGAGATGTCTATCTTGAAAGATGAGAAGAACAAAAGATTTTTTTTTTTTTTAAATCTTTAACCATACTTTTCTTTTTTTTTTTTTTTTAATGGACTTTCAACTGAGAACAGGAAAGTGTATCCTGGTCTAGCTGTGCAGGATAACTTCCAGGTAAATTTCAGTAAGCAGTATGAAGTACTAGGAAAAAGATATTTTCCCTTCCCATGTCCTTTCTTCCAGAAAAATAGATGAAGTTAAAAGAACACTAGGACATGGAGGTAAAAGCAAGATCATGAATCCATCACAGTCACGGAAAACAGTGAGAAAGACAAGAGGAACAGAAAAATTTGGGAATTGCCTTGACAGAATCATTTTAATTAGGAAGATTTAAAACCAATATTTTTGATGTATAGTAGGAATAACTGTCGTCTATCATAAATCATTCAGAACTAAATCAAGTTACTCACAAATCCCCAATGACACTAGGCATTTTTGTAGTGTGGCCAGTTACTCTGTGTGATAGCAAAAAACAATTTCTTTACTGCAAGAATCAATGGTCAAAACTTTTTTGCCTATATTGTATAGAACATAAGGTTAGATTAACAAAATGATTCCACATGTAAGGCTATCAAACCATCTTCAACAAGATTATTTCAAGAGTTTCTTTTCCCCTCTAATAAAGCAAATGGTATGTACTAAGTGGATGCTTTTTCTGTAACCTATTATAAATATGATTTCTTATTTCCTGAAGTATAATTAAAATACAATTTACTTGTTAAATTTAAACTCTTTCAGAAAATAATAGCAAATATTAAATCTGAAATGTATTCTTTACAAGTTTTTGATTTTTTTTAGAACAGTCAGCAGTCTCTCGCGTACCATTGTAACACACCAAATAGTCAAACCCAAAATAGTGAAGCTATATTTAGCATATAGGAATTTATTTAGATATTCTATCTAAAATAGTGAAAGAAGCATATTGTCATAAACTTCCAAAGGAGATCTTACTGATACACTATTTTTAATATGTTTTTGTAAGTCTAAGTTTTGACAATTTCTCTCATCATATCTTTCTCATGAGGTAGTGCTTTTGCCAGAATTGCTGCAATGATGAATTGTCTTACAAAGGCTCTTTTCTGCTAATCTGGTTGTTCACACAGGTATAAATTCACGTACAACAATTTCATAGAATTCCTTTTCCTGTTATACTTTTTTAAAACAATAATTTCTAGTAGTTTGTATTGCAGTACAGTACAAGTAGCCATATCTGAGCACATACAAGGGCATGAAGACATTTCTCTCAAACAAAGGAGAACATCAAGAAACTGCATTTGACTATTTGACCATTAGATTAATTTTAATTTAACATGAAGAAAGAAAATGTCCTTAATCTACTAATTCACCTTGAACATTTTTCTTTACTAATCTTGAAATTATAGGAAATATTATGCAATACTACTTCATAGTGTAATTAATTCCAAGCTCAGGAAAATATTTTCGTTTGGTAATAAACTTTAGCCTCCATATGTACCATTCACTGAAGTCTTTTGCAATGATTTTATGGATACTAGGTAATTTATTTTATTTTATTTTTCCTTGGTTTGGTACTATTTTTCTTGGTTTATCTGAATTGTATATCATTGATTTTCATGTGACTTGGTCCTGGCAAATTCTAGACCTTAAACAATCTGAACTTGTTTACACACAGTAATTCTTTTTTGCAAGTCAGTACCCTTTTGATTATTTATACAATTCTGTAAATATCACTATATAATATATCACTTTTCACAGTACATATATTTAATTGATTCACAGAAATTTTTCTTAGAATCAGGTAAAGTAATATTCTCAGTGTATAAAGTAATATTCTCAGTAATAAACAAACAAAAAATAACAATCCCAAAAGTGTGGACAATATGTAAAAGTAACATGATTGACAGTGTTTATATAAACCAATTCAGTTTTATATATATAAAAAATCTTAATGATTTTATAGACTACATATCATTTAGAATCAAAATATTCCAAGTTAGAAGGGACCCAGAAAGATCATCAAGTCCAACTCCTGGCTCCATACTGAACCATCCAAAAATCAGATCATATGTCTGACATCATTGTCCAAATGCTTCTTGAAATCCAGGAGGCTTGATGCTGTGACGATTGCCCTAGGAAATCAGCCACCAGCTTGGCTGATTGACTCAGCTGCATACTGCAGTATGTCCATTGGAGTGGGCTGAAATTGTCTGTGTCTAGCAAAAGGCAGTCCCTAGCTTCTTCTCACAAAGGCGACCCCTGCAGCCCCTCATTAGCAAAATCTTGCCACCCACATTCAGTACATAAACATGAACATAAACATATTTACACATGGATAATGAATTGTGAATTAATACAACATGCTTTGTAATGGAATATGAGTACACAGAATATGAATTAGTTGACTGATTTTAGTTGCAAAAGTAAATTTTAGTTTTGTTATTTGTTATATTAGCCATTCTATTAAAAATGAGCTTGAAAATTTTGTTCTAATTAGTGAGGTATCATTTTTACTTCAGTTGTTTTATGAAGGTGGAGTGTTAAGAAACAAATCCAATAAAAACCTCAGTTTCTTGCATAATAAAAAGGATAAAGAGAGTCCCAAATCCTTCACAATGAAAAAAAACCACAGTCATGAGATAATTACCTCTAAGTACTTTTCACTGTTGAGAATTGATTATTAATTGGGAATTAATGGTACTGTCAAGACTACTTCTGTCTATATAATGTAGACACAAGAGTCTAGATCTAGAGTCTGGGAGAAAAAGTAGCTATGGGCATGTTTCGAGAAGTATTTGGGGTTTTTTTATGTTTGTTTTTTCTTTTTCGTTAAAGGGTGTTGACTAATAAGAAATATACACTGTGTATATTAATAAACTAAACTGTTCAATAGGTCAAGTGATGATTTTGACCAAGGCAAGCTAGAATTTTCCCCAAAATTTCTTGCACATGGTTTCACAGTCAACATAAGCAAAGGACAATACTAGTCTCCATGCTCACATCTTTCTCTGGAAAAAGAGGTCCATGAGGATGTCTCAGATACTGTAAAATTTCTAAGAGAAGAATAGACCTAGGCAAATCAATTACAGATTTACAGTACCCAAATGGCTTTGTAGACTCTGAAGACTACAATTCATTGCTCACTAGTTGTTCCTTGTGAAATACCTTGGTTAACTGAAACTTTTGTGAATGACTAAAATAAATGACATGGCATATCTGAGAGACCTCTGCCGTCGAGATCACTGACAGTAGATTCGTAAATTTGGGCAACTGAATGAAGACCTGATGACTGGTAATCAAGTAACAAAATGAGTACTAAAATACACGTTTTCATGCAGACACTTAAAATAAGGAGTGTGTTGAATTATGCACATATTCTAAGCTAGCTGTGCAGGTTACCTGTACAACCATTGGAAAGATTCTGACATTACTAGGCAGAAAATCATTGCACCTCTCTTAGGGATGGAATGAGTAATCACTTGGAAGTGCTTCTGTCTTCTGAATAGAACGGGAACCAAGTAGTTTTGATTAGTGAATTAATATAAATGAAGAGATTAAATTCCATTCCAACTACCTAATGAAGCATGGACTTTTCAAACACAGGAGACCAGTTTTATTTGCCGTGCCCTAAGATATATGATAGATAACGTACAGGAACAACAGTAGGTCCTTTAGTTTATGTTGGTCCTTTCTGAATTAGCTAGTGGCAATCAAGATACCCTAGGTTATCTTGAGTTAGATGTCAATATTTAGGTGACTAAATTAATACCCCAAATTCAATTTAAATTTAAGTTTAAATATTAATGGCTGACTTTTTAGAGCTTACAGTAGCTCATTTTTATGATTAGGTCTCAGTGTTTGTTCTAATTTTATCATCTACCTGAACAGTAACGATACTAGTCACTGCCAGTTCAAAGAATAAGCAAATCTTCACAGGAAAAAAAAAGATGAATGAGTACTTAACATTTACCCACTAATTGCATTGGTGTAATTCTTTCAAAATCAAAAAACAAAAGAAAAAAGAATTTACAAATGTGAAAACAGCAACAGCAGAAGCATTAACACAAAATCAAAAATATCCCCACATTCTCTAAACTTGAGAATTTTATTGATGTCACTTGTCCTTCGGAAAAGCAGTTGAAATTATTTAGAAAGGTCACAACAGTATTTGGGACAAGTACTGTTCTTTCCTTTTTTTTTTTTTTTTAAATTCAATAATCTTTTGGGAATGTCTTGACATAATAATAATCTAATAATTTATTGGTATCAGTGCTAGTCACTATAGTGTGCATTACAAGAAAAAAGTTCAGAAGATTCATAAGTACTGAATTCCTGAGATTACTATGACTTGTTTAGATACATCAATATAAAAAATATTTGAACAAATATAAGATAGCAGAGGAAAATCACATGCACCTTCATCGTATTTTTGAATAAAAATTCAGGACTTGAGAAAGAAAGGAAGTTGCATAACCCTATTGTTCATCTTTCAACTAATTTTGTGGGCGTCTTCTTGATGAAATCCCGACAAAGGGATGCACAGGTGTCTTAGTTTCTAACTGAAACTTTCTCTCAGTGTCTGCTACAAAGCTGTGTTTTGGTTCTAGAAAGAAAACATGGCTGATAACACCCGGCAGCACTGAACAGAACCAAGGACATTTGTATGTCTCTGCCAGGAGAATGAAGTGGCTGGGGGAGCCGCAGGGAGCTGGGAGGGGACAAGAATGGGGCAGCTGACCCAAACTGACCAAAGGGATATTCCATACCATATGACATCATGTAATATAAAAGCAAGGGAAGTGAGCTGGAAGGGTCCATTTTGCTTGGGGATTGGCTAAGCATCGGTCGCGGTTGGTGAGCGATTGCTTTGTACAATCACTTGTTTTGTATATAATTATCATTACTGTTATTTTACTCTATTTTCCTCTTTCTGTTAGTAAATAGTTTTTATCTCAATCCCCGAATTCTACCTTATTTCTCAATTCTCTCCCCCATCCCAGCTGGGAGGAGGCGGGTGGTGAGCGAAAGGCTGTGTGGGGTTTCCAGGCCTGCCTGCTGAAACCAGAACAACAGGGATATTCTGATTAAGTTATCGAGGTAGCATTCATATTTTGAAAAAACATAGAAACCTTTGAAAATAAGAGATTTTCTAGTATCTAAGAACAAGACTTTGCCACTTTTGCAGTCAATATCACATAGTTAGTCAGGTAGTTCACATGAAACTAGTAAGACATGTTGCAGCTGTTTAAGCCTGATTTTTTTGACAAGCTTTATGTTCACAACAGCTGGCATTAAAAAAAAAAGTTTTGTTTATCATTTAACTATTTACTCTGATTGCTATTGTCAGATTTTGACTCTCCTTGGGACTTCTATTTATAAATATTTATTTTTACATTGGAATGTTTATTGTCTCTTTAAAGTGAAATAAATAAATAAATAAATAGTATAGTGAAGAGGGAATTACGTACCAAAAGATGATTAGCAGTCTTAGCAATCATATTCTATCTTGTTTCCATAGAACATAATCATTTTCATTTGTATTTGATTTAATCCCATTTGATAATTACTAGTGTAAAATTCTATTACGGTTAACTATAACCTACTTCTCAACCCTACTTTCTTTGTTTTCTCCCTTTTTCTCCCTCCTTCTCTCCTTCCTTCCTTCCTTGTCTTTAAACGTTCTAGTGACATGAAGAAAGAACATAGCTGTGGCTCCTTCAGAATTTCCTTTTATTGAAAATAGAAGGGTTTTTTTCTTTGTTTGTTTTTAGTTTGTTGAGGTGTTTTTTTTTTTTCTTTTTTTTTTAAAGAAAGCACTGACCCCAGAATGATGTGCCTCCATCTATCATGGGGACACATATAATAACACAAGTAACTAATACAGGATGTCAAGGCAACAGGAATAAAAACAGTGGAAAATTCAACCAAGATTTCTTCTGCTTGACACAGGACTCACAAGACAGGACATTATTTCTACAAATAGCTTCATGAAATTAACCTTCAGTTTTACTTTAAAAGCTTTAACAACTCTTTCATAAAGGTTTTAATGTTATTTTTTTCTAGCAGTAAAATAGGTATTGTATTATCTGTATTGTGCAAGCATTTAATTATATAAATTCAAATGCACATATTTTTTTTCCTACATATATACATATACAAATAGAGAACACGTAAATGACCCCTTTCTGACTGTTTTCTACCCCATCCTCTGTAACAGTTTAAAAGTAGTACAGCATAATGTTTCAACCCACCTTCTATACATTATTGCAGTAACGTTTCTTTCTAAATTTTACTTCAGAAAGTTTTGAAGTGTATACCTTTATGAATCCTTCTATCTATCTATAGAAAAATATAGGCAAGATACACAACCATATAAAGAACTCATTAATACGGTCAGAGAAGTACTATCAAATAGTAAGAAACATGAATTTCAAGTACTACAAATAGCAACGCAATTTAATATATTTTAAGGGTATTTACTGCTTTTATTTTTGTTACTGATCGTGCTCTTACAAGTACTACTCATCAAATACTCTTCTTAAATAGGCAAGCCTGAAAACTATATCCAAATTTTATATCCAAAATTAAAACACTTTTATTTATAAGGCTCTGTGTCTCCTAAACCCAATGGTTCTGTTCAGATTCTGTTTTGTATATGCAAATATACATAAGTATTTAAATTTCTGAGAATGTAGAGCTGGTGTATAGTTACAGTGCGGTATTGTGTATTATTTGAACATCAAAACAGAAATATATACATACAGTTAGTGATACTGAAACTCTAGAGTCTAAAGTCTTGAAATAAGTCTATTGACATTTGGCGGAGAATGGCTTGAGAGTAGCCCTGAGGAGAGGGACTTGGGGGTGTGTGTTGATGAGAAACTCAACATGAGCCGGCAGTGCGTGCTTGTTGCCCAGAAGGCCAACCAGATCCT
>WBMW01004962.1:7831-47305 GCA_013396635.1 Penelope pileata
AAAAAAACAACCTAAGTTCAATCTGTTGCTCAAAGAATGTCAGGGAAGGGGAAAAAAAGGAAAGAAAAAATGCTATGTATAGTCAAATCCAAAGTCACTTCACATGACAAATGCACTTCAGTATAGAAAACCAAGTGAATGAGATACCCTGAGCAGCCAAGCACCCACACAGCTGCTTGCTCACCAACACAACACAGGGAGAAACTATGAAGAACTAAAGCAAGATAATCGGTGGGTTGAGATAAAGACAATTAATAGATGACAGAAAGAAAAATACAACCAAATCAAAAGACATTACTCATCACTTCTCACAGGCAGATCAATGGCTAGACAGTCTCAAAACAAGGGCTACTTTGGAAGACAAACCCACCCCCTTTCTTCTTCTGCCTCCAGTTTTATTACTGATCATGATGTTATACAGTATGGAAAATACCTTTGGAAAATTCGGATCAGCTTTTCTGTCTGTGTCCCCTCCCAGCCTACTGGCTTCAGGGAACAGAGTCGGAAAAACACAAAAGCCTTGACACTGTAAGCAGCAGCAGACAAAACATTGGTGTGCAATCAACACCATAAAATCAAAACACAGCAACATAATTTAACTCATTCTAGCCAGAGTCAATACATTATTTCACAGTTACGGCACAAATCTCCATTTCCAAAGCATCTGATTGCTCTTTAAAAACTCTTATTTCACCAAGAAAAGGTGTGCTATGGAAGGTGGAAATATTTTTTTTTTAGTATAAAATAATGAAACTAAGACTAAATATACTTTTGATTTTTCAACTAAATCATCGATACTAAGATGAAAACATCTTTAGCTGCTCATCCATATTAGAGAAAACCTGAGGACACAATTAAAAAAATTTATTGTAAATTTATTGTAATTTATTGTGAAATCAAGCAAAGATACTAGACTTACAACTAAAAATGACTGAAAAGTTATGCTGTATGTCATAAATGGCAGCCAGATGTAAAAACAGCTAAGGAATTTTTATATTTAATTACCAGATTGAAAAGATTGGAATCATTTGAATAAAAGGGTTACAGGAGATTAGGAATATTTTTCTTGCAAGAAAAAACCCTAAGTGAAGAAAAAGTATATATACACGCACTAATCTATATAATAGATATTCCATAATGTATATAGTGTAATTTTATATGTGTGTATATATAATACATATTGGTTATATAAGGAAAGTTTTAAGAGAAATAAATCTACACTGTAAGGCTGTAAGTTTCTACTAAACCATAAAAAAGTTCACTGAAGCATAATTATCTCTACTCGCCAATAGGGTGTTGAAAAAATAGTATAATTTCCAAGAAGGTCTGTGTATCTCTTAAAGCCAAATGTTTGGTTTAGCATTCAACTAAATTAAAAGTCTACCAAAGTGGCCCTCCAGTGACTCCTGTTGGCAGTTTAGGAAGCAGTCACCACCAACAACATAAATCTTTTGACTTTTAGTTTTATTCTCCTACGCCACAGCCACTTCTTCAGTAAGCATACAGTTCTTTTCTGTCTTAACTAAGAATTGGATGGCAACCAACAGCACTAAAACTAATCACTTTGCCTTGATTAAATGAAATGAATAGAAAATGAATTTTTACATTTAATTAGTATTTTGTACACATTAGACAAAGACCATTACACAAAGACCATCAATTTGGATGTTTCTTCCCATTGCCTTTTCACTCAACTTATTTGACCTGAAATGTGAATTAGATATGTACCCACTACTTCCAAGAAAAAGATATTTGAAATTGTATGTTTCTGTAAATAATACAGCTAATCAACTAAATGAAATAACACAGTTATGTTCTGTAATGAAACTAGAAAAGTGGGCTGATTTGATATCACAGAACCATAGAATCATAGAATGGTTCAGGTTGGAAGGGACCTTAGAGATCATCAAGTTCCAACCCCCCTGACATGGGCAAGGACACCTCCCACTAGACCAGGTTGCCCAAAGCCCCATCCAGCCTGGCTTTGAATACTTCCAGGGCTACTCTGTAGCCCTGTTTGAATACTTCAAGGCTACAGCTTCTCTGGGCAACCTGTTCCAGTGTCTCACCACCCTCACAGTGAAGAGTTTCCTCCTTATATCTAGTCTAAATCTACCCTCTTTCAGTTTATAACCATTACGCCTTGTCCTGTCATTATCTATCCTTGTAAAAAGCCCCTCCCCAGCTTTCCTGTAGGCCCCCTTCAGGTACTGGAAGGCTGCTATCAGGTCCCCCCACAGCCTTCTCTTCTCCAGGCTGAGGAGTCCTAACTCTCTCAGCCTGTCCTCGTAGGGGAGGTGCTCCAGCCCTCTGATCATCATATCAGAGTGGTCCTTCTATTAGTAGGAATACAGAAATCAGTTATGATCTTGTCTCTGAGGTGCAATACAAGTCACTGAAAGGAGGATGAATTTTTGAGTGCCAGTATTTACATTTTTCTTGTATGATTCATTTGGAATATAAGACAGCATATATAACTGGAAGAAGGAACGCAGCAAAATATTGGAAGGCAGAAGAGCAACACATACTGAATAATGTAACACAACAGATATCTCAATTAAGCAAAAAAAAAAGTTTATATGTTTTGTTTGAAAGGATTGCTTGTAGAGATCTATGCAAGAAAGAAAAAGCAACAGCTAACAGTATAGCAAACTCTTCTTAACAATCGACATGACTTTATGTGTCTAATTTTAGGCTAATTTTAGCTGTCTGTAGAAGTTCTCATCAACTTCCTCCTCTTGATAAGGCAGCCTGTATGAAACACCCACAACGGTGTCAACCATATTAGACTATCCCTTATTTCTCACCCATAAGCTCTCCTTCACTCATCATTCTTTGCTAGGCAGAACTTGATACATTCCAGTTGTTCTCTCACATAAAGAGCAACTTCACCACCTTGTCTTGCCGCTCTGAAGGTGATCTGTATTGCCATCTATAACAATAACACATATATACACTTAAAGTGCAACTGTTTTTTAACCATGGACTTGACAAACAGACATTGATCACAAAGAACGCCTCACATTTCTTTTATATATCCATAAACTGTTCAGTCATTTGCGACTCCTGCTTGTTCCTTTCTTAAGCTTACAGAAGAAGAACATGCTTACAAGCACAAAACTAGAATATCATAGAATCATAAAATGACAGAACTGGAATGTGATAGCTGGAATTGGTCCTTTGCACCTGCTATTATTCATTCAGCAAGATTAGAAAACCAGAAGCTATTGAATTGATGCCAATTTATCTGTGATGGAAAAAAAAACAAGTTAACCTTTCTTGTTTAAGGAAAGAGATTTTATGTCTGTAATATTCAGTTGGCTTGAAACTTGGACTCTCTTAAAAGCCCTGTGTGGGAGTCACGAATTGGTTATGGATCAATTCTAGATATTGCCTTCAAAAGCATTCTTTGAACAGTGATGAAGCAAAATTTTCCTTGTTAGTAAGTACAGAAAACAAGCCCATATATCAAGAGAAAAACTAAATTGACTATGCAAGCAGAGAACTTGTATTATTTCTTTACTTTCATTTTGATTTTAATGTACAAAAATTTCCCACTAACAATTCACAGAAAAATAGTATTTTGCATCATAAAATTCATTCAATGTGCCCTTGTGGCCAAGAAGGCCAATGGTATCCTCGAGGGCATTAAACAGAGCATGGCTGGCAGGTTGAGGGAGGTGATCCTCCCCCTCTACTCTGCCCTGGTGAGGCCACATCTGGAACACTGTGTCCAGTTCTGAGCTCCATAGTTCAAAAAAGACAGGGATCTTCTAGAAAGAGTCCAGTGGAGGGCCACAAAGATGATAAAGGGCCTGGAGCATCTCAGTTACAAGGAAAAACTGACATACCTGGGTCTGTTCAGCCTGGAGAAAAGACTGAGGGGGGATCTTATCAATGTCTACAAATATATAAAGTGTCAGAGGCAACTGGATGAGGCCATACTCTTTTCAGTGGTGTGTAGTGATAGGACAAGGGGCAAGGCCAAAAACTGGAACACAGGAAGTTTCACACAAACGTGTAAGAACTTCTTCATGGTGCGAGTGACTGAGCACTGGAATAGGCTGCCCAGGGAGGTTGTGGAGTCTCCTTCTCTGGAGATATTCAAGACCCATCTGGATGCCTACCTGTGTGGCAAGCTGTAGGGAACTGCTTTGGCAGGGGGGTTGGACTCGATGATCTCCAGAGGTCCCTTCCAACCCCTACAATTATGTGATTCTGTGATTTCAGTTAGAAACTCAAAGAGGGGAGATTTAGATCAGATGTCAGTGGGAAATTTTTCACTGAGAGGGGGGTGAGGTACTGGATCAGACTGCTGAGAGAGGTTGTGGATGTCCCATCCCTGAACGTGTTGAAGATTAAGTTGGATGGGGCCCTAGGCAGCTTGATCTAGTGTCTGATCAAGTGGTTCGCAACCCTGCCTGTGGCAGAGGGGGTGGATCTAAATGACCTTTGAGGTCCCTTCCAGCCCAAGAAATTTTATGATTCTATGCTAAATCATTTAATATTTGTGTTCATGTAAGATTTGAGCTTTTCGTGATGTGTTGTGAACTTTTAGACTATTAGATCATCAATACATAATTTTAAATTAGTATTGGAACAGTAAAAAAATGAGCAGGAATGTTGCAATATTTTAATATTAACAAACATTTGTTATGAAAAGCTAATTACATTTCACTACTTTATTGAAAAAAGTTGATAATGTCCTTGCCTTACTTATTTGCACTGCATTCCATTATGAAGTAGTGTCAATATCTATAAACTATGCATTATGCTGTTCTGAAAGCTCAAGTAATGTTTAGTAGAATTTTATGAAGAATTAGATGAAACAGCTCTGTTTATAATGTTTGATTAGAATTAGTAATATACTCTGAAAAATGCTTAACTCCTTGACAAAACACTAAGTAACAAACTAAGGAGAAACAAACCTTTTCATTTGCTAGTCTGACAGTGATTAATTGCTGACAAAACCTTTAATAAAATTTCTGGGAGACAAAAATAAAGTTGAAAAGTGAGACTAATGTTAATAACCTTTTTATACCACGCACTCTGTGCATATCTTGTAAAAATGATTAATAAGTGAACTGTACAGTCCCTTTGAGAAAGGCATAGAACAAATGGTTTCCAACCAGAGTAAATGATTCATAGCTTTTAATCTTGATCACTAGTTTTTTTGGTACTAAGTGCTCCCTAAAAATGAAAATTCTAAGGTACACTGCAACATCTAAAATGTCTGCTAAAGAACCCAGCAAGTGGATTCAGACAAGGTGTTCCACTTAAATAAAAACTTGATATATTAAATCAGAAGACTATACAGAAAATGTACTAATTCTTTTTTTTTTTTTTTTTACGCTGGAGTATACTGGAATATAGTAAAATGGAATTTGTTTGGGCATGATTTTTTAATAAAGTCCTGAGGGAAAAAAAGAAATATATATTTAAATATGTTTTTTCTGGCCTTCAAATTTTTATTCTTTCTTAACATGATTGGTAAAATGGTTGCTTCACATTTATCAAAGCTAATTGGTAAACAAGACTGCAAAAGTAATGAGTTCTGTTGCTGAAGTTACCTAGACAGCTGTATTTAGGGCGATCATGGTGTGTGTACTTACTTTTCATCATGAGACTGGTTGGTGTGTAAGAATGTCTCAGGTGTCTGCATCACGAAGTTAGACTTTGTGCTACCACTCTCATTTTGCAGCTATAAGCAGGCTAACTAGGGTATGATGATGATTAAACTTCATTCTTTGCGGAAGTACAGGGCATATGCATACTCCTCATTCACCTTTGAAGCTCTTAGCTTTGAATTAAGTATAACTTTGAAGATTTTACATGACATACAGTTAGACTTACTCTCAATCATACTGTATATAAGCATAAATCATAAGTATATAATTAAAATATATATATATATCAGTACGACCATAAAGAGAAAATAGAGGAAATAACTTGTTAAGTCAACTACTCAATGAAACTGGCTCCTGAAGGAAAATTGGCCTACACATTGTTGTTCCAGAAGTACTTTTATCTTTATATTTAATTGTTCATATCTTTGATGCTTTTATGGCTTTGTGCTTATTAAAGTTGTAATAACAGGTGAGACAGAATTCAACATTAAAAATTAGACGGAAGAATGTGCAAATTTTGGACATTTTAACATAAACGTCACCTATTGCTAGCTGAGTTCATGCTCCAGTTGCCATCATGTTCATAGGTATCAAAGAAACTTCATTCTCTCAAGTTTTATATAACAGCTTCCTAATATAATTACTCTAGGCCTTAGGGAGGCATTAGATTTTCAGTGATTACATTCATAATTTAGAAAAAGAAATGCCAATTAGTTTTGTTTAATTTAATCTTCCAGCTAATGTGGGATTTTCACCACTAGCATATTTGTACTTGTACTTTGTTGTTGTTATTAAAGGAATTTACTTCAAAATTATGCAAGGAATTTGGCTTGTGCAACTCCCTTGCACTATCTGTATTTCTCTAAGATTAAAAAGAATTTTTGAAACTGGAATTTGTAATGTATACTCTATAGAAGTAAATCATTATAAGGGCTAAGGATAATGAATTATCTTCTAGCTTTAAACATCTTTTTTAATGAAACACAGAATAAACCTACTTTTTCAGTCTGGTGGGTTTAGTTATTACACTGTTTATATTTATGTATCTAGTGATTTTGATACCGTGTGAGAAGGCTAGAAATGCTAGAATAAAGAAGTTAAACCAGAAGTGGCTCCAGTCCTCATTCTGGCATTTCTAGATATCTACAAATGTTACTCAAGATCTTTCTTTTTCCCTCAATATGCATTCAATTTTGCTGATTTCTCTGAGACCATTGGAAATCATCTAGTGACATCCACTACTCTCAGAGGGGCAACATACATTGCTGTTCCATATAAAGCAACCCATTCCAGAAGCCAAGTAAGACAAATTCCTGATTAGTTGCTAGAAAATATTCACAATGGTATTGAGAATTTTTCTTCTCAGACAGAAATGTGAATAGCAGGAGGATCCCACTCACATAAGTAAACTTTGCAAAGGAAAATTAATTTTTATAAATTCTTTTATACTTATTGGGTAGAGAGAAAGAAAGTGAAGAAAAAGAAATGCTACAGGGCAAATTAAAGCACTGAAGTTGTATTCCTGCTTTCAGCTGCTACTGGAAAAATCTGTCTTCTCAATGACACAAGAAGTGGTTTAATGGGACTAAGGTCTAAGGTTACACCTAGTATTGAGAACACCCACAGAAGCAGTTCAAATTGGACTCATCTTTCAATACAGCAAAGTGGTGGTGAAAGATCAGGGAAGGAGGTGATCACTAACTCCTTTCTAGAGAAAGCGGCAGGAAAATGAAAATAGGGAGATTCCCATTAGGAAGCAGCACAGGTCAGAGGGATGGCCTGAAAGACTGCTGCTGCCTGCTAGGGTTAGGCACAGCTGTGAGAACAGTAAACATGTCTCTCAAAATTACGGTATTTCACATGCTAATTTGTCCTATCACTTCTTTTATAAAAATGACACGTGCAATTCATGAGTCTTACTCCTGCAAAATCAATTCAGCTTTCTTTCTGGCGTTTAAGGGCACATATTGAATCAGCATGCATATGTGATTTCCCAAAATATCAGTCAGTAGTAAGCGATGACAGCCTACGCTGCGTGATCAGAAAGGTGCTAACTCAGATCCTCAATAAGACAAAGAAAGCTAAGAGGCTTTAGGGCTCAAAATCTAGCAGAATAGTTCTGAGAATATCATAATTATCACCCAACAGTATCAGACATAAATGATGATGAAAGAAATCTACATGCAACAAAAAGAAAGAAGGAAATATTTTATAAGGGGTAGTATGACCATCTGCAGACTTTAGGTTGGTTACTCAAGTGAGATAAAGTCACAGGTCTTCTGAAGTGATTCTCCATGGCTGAAAATGTATCTGAAAAGCCTATGATTTAACTGAGTTATAAAAATGAAAATATTTATTTCTTGTTGCACTGCTCTGGTGATTTCAGATTCTGTAAGATAGTAAACTATTAAGACAGAAGATCCTGAAATAATGTATGAAATACATAGAAGAGCCAAAATTGCTTCTGGGTTTACATATACACATCAGATGTTACAAAATTATAGGAGCTGAGTATGTGGGCTTTTTTATTTCTATCCCATATACCTTTGGTTATGAAATAGATGTTATTTTGGTGAGAGATTAAAAACTTCATTTTTTGTTAGAAAAATGATAATTTTCTATTTATTTTTAACCATAGAATATAACTGTTTCTTTAGAAAACAGTTCTAAAAATTATGAGTTCACATTCTTTCGTTTTTGACTAAGTGCTTTGTTCTCATTTCTACCTAAAACTTTTCACAGAAAGCTTATTCCTACCCGTTGATTCCAGGAATTCATAAGCTTCAAGAAAAGAGAGAAAAAATGCCTGCACATGCTATTGTGTATTTAAGAATGTAATAATATAATAAGGAGACTCTCACTTATCTGGAGGTCAACACAGTTACGATTAATGGCAATAAAAACACATTCACTGTATCTTAGTTGTCCCTGCAGAACTGCTCAGCAGAAAGAAGAATCTCTAGGGAAGACTAGATAGGCAGAACACATAGCTTGCTGTGAAAGTAACGGCTCCTTCAGATACAAAGAGCTCAATAACATTATTTGATAGAGCAAATTCTCAGCTACAAAACACTTTTCAACATTGTTACTACCTTTACCTATGCATTTTTGCCAGCAATGAACAAGAGACTGCATGCTGCAGTCCTAAAAATCTGCACCAGCGGAGGTGATCCACTGTTTCACAGCTGTTATGATGATATTGCTAGGAAAATGTTGTCCATGAAGTCCACCTTTGATCAGCCCAAACAGATGGAAGTCAAAATGTGCCAAATCCAGACTGTACAGTGGGTGTGGCTGGACAGTCTAGCCAAGATTGGCAATGTGCTCCATGGTCTTCAAACTTGTATGGGACCTGTTGTCATCATCTTGCAAGAGAAAGATTGTCTTCTTCTCTGGTCTGACTCTGGAAGTTCAAGTCTTCAGCTTAGACAGCATTGTAGCATAGCAGTCAGAGTTGATGGTATATATAGGTTCCAGGAAATCCAGAAGGATCACCTCACCCCTTTTTTATCCCAAAAGACAGTCCACTGCCCTACTACTACTGAGGGCTGCATCTTGAACTTTTTCTTCAATGGGAAATTCACTTGTTGCCATTCCATGGACTGCCATTTTGGCTGTGGCTCATAGTGGTGACACCACGTCTCATCAATAATGATGCAATCCAGGAAACTGTCTCCTTCAGCCTGTTGGTGCAATAGGTTCCAACAAACTTGCATACAGTGATCTTTCTGTTCCTGTGTGAGCATTTGTGGGAACCATCTGGTGCAAAGTTTTGATATTCCATCATTGCCACCATTGTTTCCAACACCTTGAAGCCAGTGTTCAGCTCCATACACAGTTCCTTGGTCATAATCCATCAATTCACATGGATTATGTGGTGTGACAGTTCTGCATGGCTATCCACAGTATGGCTTGTCTTTCATGTCATTGTCACCACTGCTGAAAATCATCACCCGCTGCCTCACTGTGCTCACATCCACTGTTTGGTCTCCATAAATGTTCAACAAGCATCACTGACTGTCAATGGGTGCAATTTTTTCTGCATGGAGGAATTCAATGCCTTACCTTTGCT
Organism: Penelope pileata; assembly: GCA_013396635.1. Classification (NCBI taxonomy): domain Eukaryota; kingdom Metazoa; phylum Chordata; class Aves; order Galliformes; family Cracidae; genus Penelope; species Penelope pileata. The sequence goes on from WBMW01004962.1 coordinate 17,531, forward strand.
TCATAGAATCACAGAATCATAGAAACACAAGGTTGGAAAGGACCTACAAGATCATCTACTCCAATCGTCCTCCTATCCTGATGCCATTTTGTTAGACTACCCCCCTGCTGCCATCTGTCACATGGCAACAAAATTGAATGGAATATTGGTGGGAAGGTTCAACCTCTACTGCCACATCACCAATGTCCACCTCTGATGTTGTGGTCCAATATAATAAAACAGGAGGCATTACTTTCGGAGCAGCCCCCCAATCTACCATGCTTGTAAAGGACTATGACAAAAAAACATTAAGTATTAAATAATATTTAATCTTTTTTTTTCATATTTCGATCCTCAGAAATAGTTGCTCCTGATCTATCTACATTCAGCATTAATAGGCAGTAAAATATTTTTCCCAATGAAAAGAACCAAAGTTGTGGTAACTTTGTACCAATGTGTTCTCCTGTTATATGACTAGAGACAAACAGAAAGGCCATTTTCATATTTATACTTTATTTAATGTTTTTTTTATAAATATGTTATTTACCTTTTATTAAAAAATAATTTTGTTTTCTTTCAACCTTAAGGGATGGTAAACATTTATTTTTTTTTGCAGTATGTGCCTATTAAAATTATTATTTACTGTCACAGTTTAGTACTAAAATTGAATGATTTTTTGTTCCCTAGATACAGAACAGAGAGCTACTTTATATAGCTATTACACATGAACAAATAAAACAATCACGGATGAAAATTACTAATTCTTTATTCTGCTTAATTTCTTTACCCTTCTTTCCCCTTTTTTGTTATCATCACTTTATATAGTGAGACAATAACAACATTCCTACTGAAGATACCTACAACTTCAGAAGGATTTTATGGCCTTTCTTTTATATTCAAAGAATTTCACCAGCTGATTTTGTAAACAAGATTACTGTGCCCATTCAATGGATTACTGAAAAAAGGGGGTAGATGTGCTATGAAATTCAACATTCCTAGTCTTACTTATTGTTCTAATTTTATTTGGATGTAAATATGATGCAAAATGTCTTTCTTGAAAAGCTCATAAGACTATTTTAAGATCTATTTTTTAACTTACATCATTGTAAAAATGTAAAGAAATACCATTTGTATGAATCTGTTCTTATTAAAAATGGTCATCATAAAATGCAATATAATGCAATAATAAATTATTTCAAATATATGTTTGTAGAACTGCATAATTCCTTATTGGTATTATGTAGAAATTGTAATTCTCTTTCTAGTTCTTAATTTGAATTGTACTTTTTTGCACTGTGTCTGTTTTTAGTACATGTTGATCTTCAGCACATCACTGGAGATTTTAAGTATTTATATAAATATATAAATATAAATTCCTCCTATATATATACTCATTCATTGTTATCTAAGTAACAACAAGCAAACAGATAAAAACAGGTTACACTATGCTGGCTGATGAAATAGCTCAGTAGTGGAGCTCAGTGAGTTGTAGAGAATGGGATTACATCTGGCAGGAGGACGGTCACTAGTGGTGTTCCTCAGGGATCAATTCTAAGACCAGTTCTGTTCAACATTTTTATCAGTGATCAGGATGCAAGTTTGGAATGCACTCTCAGGAAGTTTGCTGATGACACTAAATTGAGAGGTGCTGTTGACTCCCTGGAGGGATGAGAGGCTTTGCAGAGGGATGTAGTAGCTGGAGAGCAGCTGGGAGATGAGTAGTTGGAGAGCAGCTCAGCAGAAAGGGAACTGGGGGTGCTGATGACAGCAAGCTCAGCACGAGAAAGCAGTATGCCCTGGCAGCCAAGAGGATAAATTGCATTTTGGGATGTATTAAACACCTTGCAGCCAGTCAATCAAAAGAGATGATTCTCCCATTATATTTAGCATTGGTGCAGCCTTACTTGGAGTATTGTGTGCAGTTCTGGGCTCCACAATATAAAAAAGTTGTTTAAAAACTTGAAAGACTCCAGAAGTGCACAGCAAAGCTGGTAAAAGGGCTGGAATATATGTCCTGTGCGGAGAGGCTGAGGACATTTTGGTTATCTAGTCTGGAGAAGAGGAACCTGACAGGTGACCTCATTGCTCTCTGTAACTTCCTGAGGAGGGGAAATTGAGGAGGTGTGACTCTCTTCCTCCTGGTAAACGACAGTATGCATGGCAATGACATACAGCTGCACCAGGGGAAGATTTGGACTGATCGTTAGGAAAATTTCCATTATCAAGAGAGTGGTCAAACACTGGAAAAGGTTTCCTAGAGAGGTGATTGCTGCCCTATGCCTGTCAGTATTAAAGAGGCATTTGGATAATGCCCATAATAATATACTCTAACATTTAGTTAGCCTTGAAGAGGTCAGGCAGTTGGACTAGGTGATCTAATGAAGGTCTCTTCTAACTGAACTATTCTATTCTATTCTATTCTATTCTATTCTATTCTATTCTATTCTATTCTATTCTATTCTATTCTATTCCATTCCATTCCATTCCATTCCATCCCACCCTACCCTACCTTTTGAGTCATCTTTATTGCCAGGAAAAGAGATGTAAGAAAAACAATGCACTACTCTGGCAGAAGTTTGCAGACCCTACTCTCTGGACTGTTCTTGCTTTAGTTTGGTTGGGTTTTCCCATGGGAATTTAAATATAACACAAATGTAATCTAAATAAGAATGGCTCAGATCCTGTAACACTTCCTCCTTTAAATGCTTTCATCATTCAGGTGAATGGCTTCCTTTTGCCTCTTCACCTCCTGGACCCATGATTTTTCCAGATGGTCTAAATAGCTACCTAGTTTACCAGAAAGGTCTGCTATCCCTCAGAATACATCCATTGGGGCTAAGTCTGTAAATTATGTTTCCCAAAACTTGGGTGGATACTACCAGAGTATGATGTAAAATAACTGTTCTGTATACAGTCTATTCCTACATGCAAGTCAAACTGGTTCCCAAGAGGAGGGCTTCTAATGCCATCTTGAAGGATGGCTGTTTAATCTTAAATTAAACAGCCTGCATGCCTGCAGAGCAGCCTCTCTCCAGTGACTGCCCAGCTAACACTTTATTTTTGAAAAATAAACCCTAATGGTGGAGTCAGGCATCTAAAAGGTTTGTAAAGGTAGTGTCTGAATTGACCACCTAAGCAAGTACAAGTAACTCAAGGATCCATTCACCAGACAAACATCTCAACATCTCCACAAACATATAAAATACCCTCTCCAGAAATACTGCTTACTATAGGATTTTATTTTTTTAAGGGAAATTAATGAGTTCTTAGATTCACATATCTCTGGGAGAGAAAGGGCTTTGCTTTAGAATGGTTAATATATACATAATACATGAACAGTGATGAATCTGCTAGCAGTAATTGGCATTTGCCTAACAATTAGTGAAACATTTAAAGCAGCCAGGATATTGTGAATGTTCTTTTATGTGAGTTGGTGAGTTGTTTGTCTCATTTGCTGTATTTGTGGCGTTATGTAAAGAGACAATTTGTTTACGTGTTACTTTGAGATCAAAATGATGACTCACAAGAACTATTTGTCTCTTTGTGACAAGAAGTCTTTGTACCAGTATTCTTACAAAAAAATATCAAAGCTCCCAACAGGATGCAGAATTTTTATGGTGCTTTCTTCATTCTCTAACTATTTCATGGCAGGTCACCAAATATTTTTGTAAGTGGGTCATTGAGCCCATTCACAGTTATTCCCTTTTTTTCTCTATTTTGAGCCAAGATTTTTCCCAACTTTAGTAGCTTCCTGAGAAAGAGCTGCAAAGACATATGAGCAGCATACGGATATATTTATCTGCGTTTCCCAATACCAGAACATAATGAATAATGTCTTAGAATGAAAATCAGATTAGGAAAATGCCCAGTTTCCTACATTAAAGTTCAGTGGATTTTGTTTTTTAGATGTTGTTGTTTAATGATAAGTATGTTAGATCCAAATTATTTAACATGTACACATACATGTGTAAAAACCAAAAGTAAAAAAATAAAAATATAATCTCCTTCCTAATGATAAGATAAATTGATATTGAGATCTTAATTAGCATAGAATGACTTGAAAATTTTTTGTTCTTTGTCAGTGCACTATATCTATCACTTCCAGAGTCTTAACCTTTAAATTATATGCATATCATTTGTCAGAAAATTTCAGGTACACAGAGAACTGAATATTTGAAAGCATCATGTTTCATGTTCCCATATATTTTCAGGTTTCCAACTTCATAATTTTTCTTAAAACAAATATCCTGTTTATTTAGAAATTTAATTAAGATTCTAAGATTCTTTTCAAATCAAGTTAAACAAATGTGAATTTTGCTAAAAAACAGCCAAAGAAAACAAATTTAAAAAGGCAAATAAACAAACAGAGAAAAAGATCTTTTTAATAGCTTAATAATAGGAGAATTTATGTGTAATTGCTGCAAGTCTGTGTCAGCGCTTCTGGTATCTGCCAGATAATTAATACTGTGGTAAGTAGTACAACAAGTGCACAAATCCTACTGCTGTTCTGGAAAAGGGACTGATGGAATAGGTGACTATGGACAAGACATACCAATCTGTATAAAATTTCTCCAGCCACATCATAACTATCCCTTATTGAATATAAGCATGTAAGTCATTTATGTATCAGGACTATATTAGGACTATTTTTACTTTATTCTCTTCTCCTTTCTCTTCTCATTTTCTCTTTACATACCTTTTTTTTTTTTTTAAATAGGTCACGTTACTTTACTAGTACCATGCCCATGAGTGTTAGAAAAAACTATCCTTATTCTACAGACTGGATCACAGAGGCTGAAAACTTCTAGACAAAGACATTTTTAGAATTAATAATAGAATAAAGAAGTACATGGTTCCCACGTACATCCCATTAGCATGATATAAACTGAAAGTTTTTATCAACAATATGATAATAAATAGAAAGTCTCTTCTAAAAATTCTTACAATTGTTATAACGAGGATAAACTATCCAGTCAGCACAGTACAAACCTATCTAGTATTCTGCTCTTTTCTTTCAAACAAGATGTTTTATAAAGAGCAAAGCACAAATTTATACATAATAAGAAACTGAAGTAATAGCTACAGAATTCAAGTGTGAGAGAAGCAACGGGCAGTACCCTAGAAATCAATGACTTAAAGAGCCCTGGGGTTGGATGGTTTTTTTAAAAATAACTGAAGAGAGGACTTTAGTGTGATGGCTTGATGCTGTCTTTGGATATATAAGCAGGAAGCAGCTGGTAAGAAAAGAGAGATGACTTCATCCTACTAGAACACTGCAATCCATTCTCAAGTTTTTATTTTAAAAGTTTATCAGTGCAAATGACAGACAAAACAAAAACATGAAGCAACTCAGAAAATGAAAGAGAAGAAATAGGATTTCAACTCTTCTGCTTTCAAATATCACTATCTGAGTCCTCTAGGCCTCTCTTTAAAGTTAGTGGTAGTAAATGTCTACTAGATTTTGGGTGTACACATTTAATGAAACTAATCCCATTCTTTGGACTTAGGAGCTTGTCTGGTGAATTTTTTGCACAATGATTGAGACATAGCTTAAATGCAATGTAAATGTAACTTTCTGATCTCTAAAGAATCATTTCTCTAGAATGCAAAAGCCACTGCAAGGAAAAAAGAAGGCTATAAAGTGAGAGAAATTCAAAGGATATAAAATGTGCAAATATATTTTAAAAGAACAAGGAATAATGGAATAATGACTTGTTAAGCCAATGGTTAGTGCATTATGCTGATGTGATGAAACCCAACTAAGTAGTAGTTGGTAGCTTAAAATTTATGAGCGCAGTTATTTCACAAAACACACCTTTGTCAAGTGAAAGGCGACTTTGAAGATGCATGGCTACATTACTACAGTTTCAGTTGGCACAGATTAGCTTTTAGTCTGCCAATAAAGAAATGAACTGAACTTTATATTTTAACATAGGACTGAGAGGTGGCTGAGCACAAATTTCTGCGCACTCATGAAAGGTGTAACGTTCTATCTACAACAACTGAACGGTACAGCTATCCATGAACCTACCAATAGAAGCTACCAATAGAGGAAATAAGCATCCTTATTGCACCAGAAATAAACTCCCAGCACTAAGCAAAGTGTCAGCATAAGAAACTACTCATCAGTTTTGATTCTATGATTAAGCATTTCAATTTTGTAGGCTCATGGAAGCTCCTTTTCTTGTAGACATTCTTATTTCCACACTTTTTTTGTTTTCTATATCTATATTGTTTATTTTGTAGCTTTGATTTTCCTGACCAAATTTTCTTCCCTTATATTACTTATTGTATGAGAAAACTGGGATATATTTAGTTCAGATTTATGAATTGCGTGCCATAAATGAAGGCAGGTGAACACAACGTTGTGAATGTGTATTGCTGTGATTCAGTGGTAACAGAATTATTTTTGTGTGGCAACTTCTCATCTTCTTTAAAAGAATCAGGGAACAATTCCTCCATTCTTTTTGTCCTGTACAATTTGTTTAAGATAGCCATTCAGCTGCTTTCCATCATAGCATTAAATCAACTGTTCTGGAATAAATTATGCTTCTTTCAGAATCTTGAAACATATTGCCTTTTCATCACAGTGACAAAAACAGTAATTTCAATTTAAATGAACAATGTTAAGTTGCATAACAAAGTGGATATTAGCTTTGCCTGTAATTTCCTTTGAGTACATTCTACAGCTAACTTAGTTTTCTTGGTGTACCTTGTAGGATCTCTGCGTTACTTACCACAACTATCGTTATGGATTACTGTCTTCTAATGGTGAGGGTTTTTTTTATATATAGTCAATGTACTGGGATTTATAGAGACAAATTCATAGACAATACTTCTGCAACAAATTTAAGGAGGATTGCAGAGGAGGGAATTCAGAATTTAAATTGATGTTTAGAAGAGAATGCCACAGTCCTTTAAAAATAATATTTTTAAATTATAGAAAGAATGTAATACAATCTAATTGCATTGCTACTGTGTGATGAATCTAAAACAATATGTTTACATTGCTGCTATGCCATGAATATTCACAACTTTATCTCTTCCTATCATGACATAAACATAAAAAAGATTTTACAAGGAAATTTTCTCTTTCCAAAATAATATAATCTGAGAAAGAGAATTGGAAAATAAAAATAATCATTGCATATTAAATATTAAGCAAAATCATAAAGACAGTAACTGGTCAGACCACAAGTGGAAATCACTGAAAAAATATTCAAATTTACATCTTAAATTGGATTGTAACTAGTCTGTTTCAGGGAAGTAGAAGGTACAGAGAAACACATAACAGGGAAAAAAAATAAATTTATAACAAGTATTTTCAGTGTGTGATTACTTAATTTTAAAACACAGATCTAAACAGTTTTAAACTGAGCTGTTCATAGTGGAAATTACATGCATTTGCCTATTTATTAAATGCCTCACAATGTTTGTAAAAATAACTTTGTCAGAAGAATGCAAAGAAATCAAGTTAAAACAGAGACCAAAACAAACAATAGCTTCACTGGCCTCCTGTGTTAAGCAAAATAAAATAGTCCAATAAATAATTATCCTAACCTTTCTAGAATAGCACAGGTATGATAACATATTATTTTTAGGCAGAAAACCTGCTTAAATCCCACTCTCACAAATATTTATGAACAAGGATATATCTTTGCACACATGACTAAGGCTTTTAAAATCAATGGACCCACTCACATTCATAAATGTTTGCAAAATCCAACGGTATATCCTGTAGGAACCACTTCCCAAATGCAAAGCTCTGTAGCTGTGAATCTAATCTTTACCATAACTCAGAGCACTAGGCTTTATCTAAACAAAAACAGACTGTGATGCACTTTGTACTGGAGAATTTTTTCTGTTACTTACTTCCCCGATAAGTCTAAAACTAAATGATGTGAAATTGTCTTCTCCACTTGCAACCTCATCTATAGTACAGGATGAATGACTCTCCACATGCTAACCAGTTTATCAAAGTGAAAGGCAAAGTTAAGAACCATGTGTGACCCTGTGCTCCCCCTCCTGTCACCTATTCCCTCCTTCAGACTGGTTGTTATGCCCAAGGACTTGCTCATAGATGCCAAAGACCTCATCCTTGCTTGGGACTGATAATAATCAAGGCACCACCCCCAGAGAGGTAATGACCACAATATTGTTTCAAACTGGGTACTCGAAGAACTGATAGCAGACACCTGGCTTAATAGATGCCACTGCTAAATACTATGAGTCAATCATCTTACCCTACAAATAGCAAGCAGCCCAAGAGTCCTCCTTGCAAGCAGTTGGCTATAAGGTATCTAGCTATTTTGAATCTTGTTAAAGTGGTCGTATATTATTTCTATGTTATATCAATAAATCAATGGAGACCAAACAGTGAAAGTTAACAATAAAATCTCAAGGATTTGTATCATCTAAATAGTTAAGAAGGAAGAAACCAAGTATCACTAGAGAGAGCAATTAACTGGATGCTTGTTATAAAGTGTTCTTCAATAGCTCCTCTAAAACAGCTTCCTCTGTGGACACATTTACCTGGAGATGGAAGTGGGACTACTTTGCTTTTGATAGGTTCCTCAAACCAATGTAAACTGTCTCATTTCTGAAGATAGGAATATAAATCTGTCAATATGATCACTGATGACTTTTAAACCTGAAAATAAACTTTACTGCAGAAAAAGGCCATTTTTGTGAGACTGCCACTAAATCTGCTCTAAGCTAGACAGATATAAACATTATGTATACAGATAATTATCAACCACATTTCTAGTTCAAGTCAAAACTGATACTACAGAAAAATAATACATGCATTTAACATTCATGACACTTTCTGATGTCTATTTCATTTCTACTATTAGTGGTCTTTAAGCTCAGAAGTTATTTTATTCTTGCTCAACAAAAATCTGTTCTGGCAAATCAGTCCTTCTGACAGTTAAGTATTACAATGCATTCTGTGGTGACTGGATACCCAAATTCTGAAGGAAAATGATGTTACAATAAAATATTCATCACAGATTATAAGGAAAAACATAATTTCTGTTCTTATTATTTTCATAAAATGAGACAGTACATTTTTCGACATGGTTTATGACAGCAAAACATCACTTCTATTCCCTCAATGTAGTGTTCTTTTAGGAAAGGATGAATTAAAAGATTTCAATAAATATAGGATAAAATTCAGTATGCTGTTTGAAGGTAGGTTGCGAAAGACTGCAGTTTAGAGCATGAGACCATTTTAGTATGAGAAGAAGCGATTAGACAGCGATACACAGTACTTCTGATATAACTTATCTGCCTTTTATTCTTCACTAGGACCTAATCTACATACAAGTAAAAAAATGAGTTATAAATCAATAAGAAAACAAAACAAACTTGCTGGTAAAAGAGATTTTGGTCAGCAAATAAGTTCTTCAGATCCAACTTTTAAATATTTTCATTACAGAAAATAAGCTCTACATTTGCTTTATGTCTTCCAGCTTTAATTCTGTAGAATACAAAATTTGAGTATTTGTCAGAATAAATGTATGCAAATAATAGAAATAAAGTCTCTTGGTCTCCTTTACTGTGGACTTCACTATTTGTGGAAAAAAAACCCTTTAGTAATGAATTACTTGTGGTAGATCTTCAAAGAACTGGAGTGTATTTTCAACAGAAGATTAGAAAAAATAAATTTGACTAAATAGTTCATAAGTTGGAAAAAAAAGTACGGTTCTTCCAGTTTCAACTTTAGAAAAATGGCATCTTTCCCTTTATTTTCTTTGTCATCTGATTATTTTCTTTGCTTCTATTCTCTATATAGTATGTTTTCAAAGGAGTATCTTGTTCTTTGTTACTTTTTTAATTACTGCTACGCGCATGCTGCACAGTCAGCTGTATTGGAAGAAATGTTTTGCAAACAAATGAATTGCAAGGTTGTTATAACACTGAAAATTGATAACTGATTTTAATCAAATCACAATCATATTTATTTTACGAGGTGATCAGAAAGTAATGCCTCCTATTTAATTATGTTGGCCCACCACATCAGAAGTGGATGTTGATGATAAAGCAGTAGAGGCTGAATCTTCTTGCCAATATTCCATTACATTTTGTTGCCGTGTGACAGATTGCAGCAGAGGAGCAGCCTGACAAAACAGCATCTGACATAAAAGTGCATATGAAGGAAAGGTGTGCAACCAAATTCCTCCATGTAGAAAAAAATGTACCCATGTACATTCATTGATGCTTGCTGAATGCCAACGAGACCAATCAGTGGATGTGAGCACAGTGAGGTGGTGGCTGCTGTGTTTCCACAGTGGTGACAATGTGAAAGACAAGTCATGTTCTGGATGGCCATGCAGATTTTTAGAAGCACAGCATGCAGGCTCTTATTTATTGCTGGCAAAAATGCATAGCTAGTAGTGGTGACTATGTTAAAAAACTATTCTGTAGCTGAGATTTTGCTCTATCAAATAGTGTTATCATACTCTTTGTTGTATTTTTCCATGGAAATAAGAGGCATAACTTTCGGAGCAACCTACAAACATGTTTATTTGGGGGAAGTATAACGTGTAGTAGCTGGCACAGTATTCTGTGTTGCCTTATGTTATTCTTAGATAGCAGAGGAATGTAAAGGAATGATAATATCTGGTAAGGTCAAAAAATAATGTAAAGCAGACAGAAAAAACTGCAGACAAGAGCAGGCTGAAACTGGCAAGAGCCCAAGCAATCGAAGTAAAGGCTGTGCAGCTTAGAAACTGACCTGTTTCTTCTCAGTCTTATGCTTGGTAGAAGACAGTGGAAACAATGCAGCAAAAAACTTGGTCTAGTAGTACTTTGAAGTCAAAGCTGGGCACGTGAATAATTTTAGCATTTTTGGATTATCTATTTTTGCCATTTTTGTCTGAATCTTCTACTCCTTCCTCACTTTTCTTAGTACTCCTTTCTTTAGAATATTCTTCTCATCTTTGCATCATAGAATCATAGAATGGTTCAGGTTGGAAGGGACCTTAGAGATCATCTTGTTCCAACCCCCCTGCCATGGGCAAGGACACCTCCCACTAGACCAGGTTGCCCAAAGCCCCCTTCCAGCCTGGCTTTGAATACTTCCAGGGAGGGGGCATCAATGACTTCTCTGGGCTACCTGTTCCAGTGTCTCACCACCCTCACAGTGAAGAATTTCTTCCTTATATCTAGTCTAAATCTACCCTCTTCCAGTTTATAACCATTACGCCTTGTCCTGTCATTACCTATCCTTGTAAAAAGCCCCTCCCCAGCTTTCCTGTAGGCCCCCTTCAGGTACTGGAAGGCTGCTATCAGGTCCCCCCACAGCCTTCTCTTCTCCAGGCTGAGGAGTCCTAACTCTCTCAGCCTGTCCTCGTAGGGGAGGTGCTCCAGCCCTCTGATCATCCTCGTGGCCCTCCTCTGGACCCGCTCCAACAGCTCCACATCCTTCTTGTGTTGGGGGCCCCAGAACTGGACACAATACTCCAGGTGAGGTCTCATGAGAGCAGAGTAGAGGGGCAGAATCACCTCCCTCGACCTGCTGGCCACGCTTCTCTTGATGCAGCCCAGGATGCGGTTGGCCTTCTGGGCTGCAAGCGCACACTGCCGGCTCATGTTGAGTTTCTCATCAACACACACCCCCAAGTCCCTCTCCTCAGGGCTACTCTCAAGCCATTCTCCGCCCAGCCTGTATGTGTACTTGGGATTGCTCCGACCCAGGTGCAGGACCTTGCACTTGGCTTTGTTGAACTTCATGAGGTTGGCATGGGCCCACCTCTCAAGCCTGTCCAGGTCCCTCTGGATGGCATCCCTTCCCTCTGGCGTGTCGACTGCACCACACAGCTTGGCATCATCTGCAAACTTGCTGAGGGTGCATTCGATCCCACTGTCCATGTCACCGACAAAGATGTTAAACAGCACTGGTCCCAGTACCGATCCCTGAGGAACACCACTCGTCACTGGTCTCCATTCAGACACTGAGCCATTGACCGCCACTCTCTGAGTGCGGCCATCCAGCCAGTTCCTTATCCAGCGAGTGGTTCGTCCATCAAACCCATATTTATCCAGTTTATCAACCAGGATGACATGCGGGACAGTGTCAAACGCCTTGCACAAGTCCAGGCAGATGACGTCGGTTGCTCTCCCTTTATCCACTGTTGCTGTGACTCCATCATAGAAGGCCACTAGGTTTGTCAGGCACGATTTTCCCTTGGTGAAGCCATGTTGGTTGCCGCCAATCACCTCATCTCGATTTTCCATGTGCCTTAGTAGAGCCTTCAGGAGGATCTGCCCCATGGTCTTGCCAGGCACAGAGGTGAGACTGACCGGCCTGTAGTTTCCAGGATCTTCTTTTTTCCCCTTCTTGAAAATGGGGGTTATGTTCCCCCTTTTCCAGTCAGTGGGAATTTCACCAGACTGCTTCATCATTCTTCTCTATTTTCTATTTCTTTCCACTAGATTATCTACATAAGGTTGTCTCCTCTTTAAATAATTGGCATCTGTAACTTCTGCCTCCTCCATATTCTTATGTGCTTGTTATTCTCCTTCCATAACCGTTTAGCTGCCTAAAATAAGGTTTTGGGTGAAGAGATTGTCTGTGCATTCTTTAACAGAGATTGGTATCATTGTTGTCTGTCCTACAGCAACAAAAAATGATTAATACCAAGTTCTATGCTGCCTAAAAGGAGAACAAATATCTGTCCTGATACACCAAAGGTTGCTCATATTTTATAGCATATATTCACTTTACTAGGATTTAAAAACAAAAACAAACAAACAAAAAAAACGCACTTCATGAAGTTGAAGAGGGGGAAAAATCAATCCCTTTCCATCTTTTCAAAAGATACCTAAATCAGTTCTATATCACTGATGAAACGTTATATTTGCAGTCATTTCTAAGAATATTGTGGGTCAAGGGCATATAAAGAAGGATATAAACATGAAGCAGAAAAAGAAAATATTAGTTTCAGGCTGTGGAAAATAAATCATGTAAAGGATGAATCTCTCACAGTATTATTAAGAAATTTGATATTGAAAAGGTTTATCAAGTCCTCAAACACAAAGCACAGAATCATGCTGATTGAGTATTATAAAAAATACAGCAAAAATAGTATTTACAGCAAGTGATAGTCCTGGAAGTCAGTAGAGCTTCAAGACTTTTAGTGTTTGCAAGAAGTATTCCTGCCTGTAACTAGAATATAGAACGGATGGTTATATGTGCTTGAATCTACAAGAAAGCAGACTGACTTTTCAGAAATCATCAATGGAAGTCTGTGTACCTGAAATTGAAATACTGTATGGGAAACAATCTATTGAACTATTTATTATTACTATTACAAGAATGTTTTATTTAATTGAGGAGAACATCTTGATACTGCTTTCTGCTAGATCAGGATTTTATCCACAATGTTTATACAAAATTTACACAATTCATTTGATGTAGACACTCTGAGTATTTTGATAAGATTAGGAAGGCATTTCATCCATTAAGACACAAAAACAAAGATTTGTTTTAATGAGATCTTCCAGAAGTGAAGGAAACAAAATTAAAGTGAAATATTGGTTTTACAGGTTATTCTAATACTGCCATTATTTCATGTAACAGCACAGAACGTTCTTCAGGAAAAAAAAAAGATTGAATCAAAGTGTCAATTTTCAGTTTCTAAATGAATTACTTAATTATCTAGGCAATGGACAGAAGGACAGAAAAGCAGCTATCTCTCCATCAGTGCTGCCCTAGAAGCTGCCTGAAAATAAGCCTCCTCTGAGTGCAGCCTAAGAGTTAGTGTCACTTATTTACTTGTGTCATATCTTCACTTCAATTGATTTCAAATCTAAAATACGCAACGCTCCTGTGATTAGCCGCATTGTACAAAAGCTGAGTGGAATCATAAACATGCATGAGTCAAATTCCAAAGCCACAATTGAAAGTACAACAATTTTGTGCAATACAAATTGAATACACATGCAAAAATGAGGTGCAAGTTAAACCGTCTTCATAGCACTTACTGTCTCTGTTTTAACTAAAGAGCAAAAACATTTTCTCTGCAACTGAATAGACATTTTAAGTCTAAGAGGTTTTTAATGTTTAAATACTGACTTCAATGGATGTATTTCATATGATTTTGTGTAAGAAAATTTCTATTTCTGAATAAAATATAAATTCTCAGCAATTTTTCATGTGATCATAAAGAATAAATAGAAGTAGTAAAGTTTTTGTTGATGTCCAGCGCTGTCTCTGAGGGGGAGAAAAACCATGCAGCAACATTTCCTTTTATGGTGGCAATAAAGCATGTGGGTATATATGATGAATGGTATGAGAAATCACTCTGGTGGAAAATCCCCCTATTAGGAAACAGTATTTTGCTGAATATTGCCAGCAGGTATTCTTCATAGATCCAAAAGAGAATGCCATCACTTCATTTGTTAAATCAGTGACTAGTGAAATTATTAAGTATATTAGGGTTTTAGTTCAGCATTCTGAAGCAACAACATTGCATTCCTTAATAAATCTGATACAAATGGCTAAAAATTTGACCAAATTATCAGCTGACAAATGGATTGTATTCAGGTACATCAAGGTGACTTTACATTAGGAGAGAATGTTGCTCTTTTTGCAATATCATAATGTAAAATCCAAAGACAAGTCCAGTACATTGGTGTCAACAAAATGCAGTGCTAATGCAGAAAATAAACCTAGTGTGTAGGGGCCAACGAGGGTAGAGCCTGGTCATAACAGTTGAATCAGAGTTCTTTGCAGAGCAGTGTAAATAATATGTGGTTTGCAAAACCACACAATGTGTCCTTTATATTCATATATAGTGGTGTTAAAAATAATGTCTAACCACAAAAAAAAAAATTCCCCACCTACCAACAGCCAAATGAACAAACAGAAGAGAGATAGAGAGGGACATCTTCAGCAGAGAGTGAACACATCATGAGTTTTGAATTTTTGTCTTGTCCTGGTACTTCCAGGATAACACAAGTCATTTAACTCTTGAAGCTGCAACAAGCCATTGCAAATTTAACAGATTTAGTACTGCTGTTAGGTAGACTCGATTCCATCCTTCTGACTCATCTCTCTAGTCATCTTTAGGCTACCAGTGGAAGTTCAGATAGACAGCAGAAAATTAAGAAAATATCTTTCTGTCGATTCTTGGTTCTGCCTGAAAGGAACTGAAACAATATTTCCTACACTGCAGAAGAATGCTTCAAATATGAGGCCACAAGATATTGCAGGCAAGTCTTTTTACAGAATTTGTTTTTCTACTGACACCAAAATGAAGAAACAGGAATTTAAAAGGCATAAATCAGTGAAGGAGATTCACTAGAGCCAGAAAAAGGAATTAACTGAAAATGCTCTAAGGAGCTCAGGTGAATGATCCATTGAATTATATTTCTATCTAGGATTTATAGTACTTAAAACTCACTATGAACATTTTTAGCTGTGAGATAGATTTGATCATATCACTGTGGCTGGTACACTTTTTCCCATAAATAAGATTTGAATTCTAAGTAGACTTATCAACAGAAGACTCAAATGATTCCTAAAAAGTAATCAAAGAGAAAACAAAAACTGAAAAAAAATCATCTCAAGACTATAAACAGATGCTAATTTTGAGAATCTTTGAAAGCTATTGCTATGTGATTTTGAAATCAAACATTATTTAAGTTTCTGTCAGCCTATAATTTTTATAAAGCTTATGTGAATCTTTATTATATCCGAATCCTTTTACGGTCTAGGCTGCATCTTTTTACTCTGACAGGAAAATTATGATGTGTTCAGAGAGTCATAAAAAGGCTCAGGACTGAATTTCTTTACATCCCTGCATTAAAGATGGTGATTCTCTATCCATCTCTTTTTTTTTTCTTCTGTTATTCTAAGTAAAAGATTTTTAAGTTAATCCTATCTTTAGAGTGATCAATATCCTATCTATGGATAATAATACTAATTACACAAATTTGTTCACTGCTGTAAGGTATTTCATAATCAGTCCTTTCTGATTCTGATCTGATTCTGATTCTAATCTGTCCATAATCTAAAAGTCTTTTCATAATCAGTAATTTATTCATTTCAAATTAAAAAAAAAATCTAAACTTAGATGTCTTCAATGTCAAGAATAACATCTAACATATTTATGTTTTCATTAAATTTGCAGAGTTCTAAACAATATAAAAATGTAATTGAAGGTATCTGTTGATCTAACTCTATTGACTGGACCTAACTCATGTAAAAACTCACCGTGATAATGTGTGAATTCTGTTATTTGAATCTATACCTCAGTCTCCCCTTCTCCCAGCAGTGCTAGGCTGTCTATTATAATGATAGATTTTTTGCCTAGCTAATGATTATTAAACAGTTGCTGTCATATGGAATTTGCTTTTATAAAAAAAAGTTCCATATTGTGTGAAATATTACTTTGTTCAAATATAGTAAAAAAAATTCAGCTTAAGAAGTTATCTAAAACATGAAGAGGATGTGCAACATTTTTCTCTTTTCTTTCAGAGTCCTTCTCTTTCTAATTTGAATATAAATTTTAAATGGAAATCTGAAACACAAAGCAATTTCCACCTAAAATAATACTTAATGGAAAGGACACAAAACACAATTCACATCTATCTGTATCAACAAACTAACTCATTCATCTGAGAAATACGTACAGACACGTGCTAACATTCATACTACTTTACTGCACTGTTTTTCATATCATGCAATCCCTCTGAGCTCGCGGTCAAGGAGAAGACTCTAACCCTATACAATGTACATGGGCTTCTACACAGGACCATCTCCCGATCTTTCCGATACTGTATGAAAATCAGGTGCACATATAAGCTGTGTAAGCAAATCACAAGGGTAAAAGGATAATGCAGAGAAAGGAGAGTGTAAATATTTATGAACAATATGTTTTTTTTCCCCCAGTCCAAGCTAACGTTAGCATAGGCTGTGTCTTGTACAGGCAGTGACTCAAAACCTTTAAGAAGGTCATTAAGAAGGGCTGCTGATGGTATTTTGGTATGAAAACAAAATAGGTAAGTTAGGTGCATTATTTGAGTATTCATACAAATTGAGCAGGCCACATGCACAGTCAGGTGGAAGATCTGAAGAAATACAATACTTGGGTATGAAAGTGCTTATATTTAGTCTTTAAATATATGTTCATTGAGCATTCAGCATGCTCATACCCTTTAAAAGCAATTGCTGTGTTCCTCTAAATCATGTTGTCTGCTAACAACACTGATAGAAGTTACTCCTGCAGATGAGGACTGATTGTGCAGATGGCTGGCTCTGCCATATGTCCTGTACTTCCCGAAAAAAATGAGGATGTCTCTAAATCAGGAAATTTAAAAAAAATCATTGATATGCCTTTTGCATACAGTAGCTGATGTACCCGTCAATGATGCTTTTTCCACTTCTCTCACACTTGTTGATGTCTCAGGAGTAACTTAGTACCTTAAGTACTTCGCATAACAATGCTGCTTCTAGTTCAAGCAATTTAAGAGGCATGAAGGCTGTAAATCTCATCATTCTTGAAATGCAGTGTAATTCACTTGTTCTTTCCATAATTGTCACGTACTTACATAATATTCCACTGAGAATTTTAAGGGTAAAAAATAATTACCTTGTATCTGTGTATACATTTCAATAAATCTAAGTGATTATCCATTTCATACAGAAATTTATCAATCAAAATTCCATTATAGTTGTTAATTTCAGATAAAGCTATTAAATTTTGGTTTTGGAAAAGTAAATCATGATTGTGGTCTACATAACTTCATGCTCTTGTAAAGGACAGTGTTCTTGATCTGCGTGTGTGCTAGAACACATCATAACTCCTCACTTGAAGAAAGGAGACAATATATGGGTAGAGTCTGGGTACAGTCTGTAGTAGGTGAAGTCTACTACAGTTGAGGAGAATGTGGTCAACAGTCAAGCATATTGAATTTCGTGACACTATTACAGTGGATTTTCTGGAAGAAACTGTAAATATGAATGTTCTGTAAATACCTAGATAAATTTCTGTGAAAAGTAAAATCACAGAAATTTCAGATTATTCCAGTACTGCTACATCACTACTGCTAATATCCATGGATTCTACTTTTACTTGAAATGTTGCCCTGCACTTGAAGAACATAAGGTAAGGAAAAATGGTATCTCCTTTTCATGGTTGTATGTCGTTATTTACCCTGGTAACCTCATTTTTTTCTTCTCTGGGCCACTAGAAGATAAATCAGTTTTAGAAATTATTTCAGTAATTAAGAACTGTACTTAAAAGGTCAAAGTGAATTCATGAGATCATTTAATCTATTATGCTAGTGACAAGCTACATGAATTGCTTTCTTTGTGGAAGATATTTATTGATTATATGAATGAAACAACAGCTGAAAGAATAGCCTGCGATACATAGAATGTGGCCTGTTGAACAAGCAATGAGAAATAAACATCCTAATTTCTTTTTAGTCCATGCTTTGTTTTTCACTTTGACTTTTTGCTCTTTTCTCTTTTTCTTAAAGCTGATCCTATGAATAGGTTGGATGTAATAGTCAAAATACTTTTTACACAAAACTGTTTTTGAGGTTGCTTACAGTAGGATATCTAATGCTATCTAGAAGTCATAAATGCAACATCTTGATTACAAACCATAAATTACTACATATTCATGACAAAATAGGAAAATGATATCATACATAGATCATCTTATGAACTTGTCTTGTTGACCTAAGATGTCTTTCCAGAATCTTTCAGTTACAATGAAGATATTGTTCTTGCCATACAAACAGCTCTCTTATTCTTTGGTTTTATTGCAATGGATCCAACAGTCTACAAGACCATTATGTGAATAAGACATTATTGCTAGTGGGGTCACATAGAAAATAAACTCTTTTCAATTTGTTGCTTCCAAACTACATGGAATTTTGCAATATTTTTCAATATTCTCTTTTTCTGGTATAATGCTTATTTGTTATGTAATAATGTAAATAGTCAGCTTGGTGGAAGGGAGACTATATATTCATAAATTTGTGTCCTGTTCCATCCTGGATTAAGTCATGCTAAAGGAAATGGTGACTCAGTCACCCCATTCTGACAAATCCTTTATATTCTCTGCATTTAATAGCTAAGGAGACAGATTTTTTTCTTAAAGGTTAGATGCCAAACACTGGGACTGCATCCTCTGCTGTCAAAGTTGTTAGTGCTGTCAGGTCTTCTACACATTTCCGAATTGAGGTGCAGTGTTCCCATTATGTACTATGTACGTTGTCTCCTCTAGGGATTGTGTCAGGATTCCTTCATTCAGCACGTCTTACATTGTAAGTGGCACCAAAGTGTGTATTACTATGTCACCTCTATTTGGTGTTTCACACATATTAATGTCATTTTTGTCTCCATCTTATTACACTGTTCCTTCAACCAACTCAGGGAGTGATGCATAGATGAGAAGGCTGGTTGAGGATATTGGATAACTGTTGTCTAATAAAATTATGTATTCTTGAGAATCTCTTTTAATTAGTGCTTACTAGGTTACCAAGCACTGAAGAGATAACTTTGCTCTAGCCTAACTTAAAATGTTTGTTTAACGGGTTTACATAATTCAATGGTTTAGTTCATTTTCTATTTGAAAATGACAAGTTATTTCCCAGCAATAAAAATTACTCACCAAAACAGCCAAAACAAAAATGATACCCCCTAGCAACCACCTAAGAATGGATAACTGCAGTCTGAAATGCTATTTTAATTAATTATTAATATAATGAAAGAAAGAGCACCTCCTTCTCATAATCCCAAGAAACTATTGCTTTTCAGAATCATTCCCTCAACAGATTATTCTGAATCATCTTCAGGCCTTACCTTTGTCTTGCCTATTGTCCTGTACAAAGAAACAGAAAAGAGATATCTTCTTCAGTGTTTCAAATTCCATTATATGCAAATCGTAAGCCCCTAAATATTTCAGTTCTTTTGGAGGCTTACAGGGTAGAGTTTTTCAAAGTTGTTACTGTTTCTCAAATGTTGATTCAGAGTTTTGGTTGCCATTGCAGAAAAATGAGTACTGAAAAAGGAATTTCTTTACATCTTTTTTTTCCAATAAGTATAGCTTACAATCTTGTTAATATTTTTGTATTCCTTTTAGTACAATTTAAAAATATCTTATTTTCATAAACTTTTTGGCTACTCTTTTAAAATAATTAGCTTTATCCACTGCAATTATCAATTTCTGTATTTCTGACAGAATACTATTTTCCTTAAAAGTCAGTTTATATCGTTCTCACTACTTTTGAATTTCTTGATATTAAAAAGGAATTCCTTGAATAAAAAAGGAATTAAAAGGTACCATTTTGTTTATGGTACCCTTTTCTTTCCTATGAATATTTTAAAGCCCTTCAGGAAAAAAAAATCTTTAGATCTGAGATCATGTTTAAATTAAACAAGTTTTAAATACAGATTTTTTTTATATCTTAAACAATTGTTGAAGCATGAAAAGTCATTTTGAAGGTCACCATCTCCTATCAAAAAGACCAGAAACTTTGAAGACTGATTTTTATTTTTATTTGCACGCTGAAGACAACAGAGATCATCTGAGAAGTTTGTACATGTGCCAGAAGCAAAAAATGGTATTGTCAAAGAAATTTCATTGTGTTTACGTGATTCTAAATATTTTCACGACCACCAGTAGAGGCATATAACTTTCACTAATAATTTTATGATGCTATGCACACCACAAGTTACACTGCTGATTTCATATAAGCAATCAATTCTTAAAAATCTTATAAAACAGAACAATGAACTGTTTTATAGTACGTATTTGACCATATTAAAACAGTCAAAACAATAATATCATTGATGTTGATAAATGTAAAAATGACAAGAGTACAAAAGAATAAATAAACTTGTGGTACACAATTATTATTAAAGTTTCCATCCTTAAAAAGTGCCCTAGTAGACACATACACACACATGCACACAAAGTGAAAGTAACTTCAAAATACTGAAATTTCTTTAACTAGACATTAGATTAGGCTCAACATAACATTTTGTGGACGTTTCCTGCCAACCTTGGAAGACCTTATTTTTCAAAAACTTTGAAAATTTCTTCCCAATTTAATTGTCATTATTTGGTACTAAAATCTTGTTCAGGCATTCTGTTACCTCCGTAGATAGATTATTTAGCATTCCGGTTGCAATTTATTTTCAAAGACAATTGTAACCTGTTTAATTAAGTTTATAATTTAGATCCTTTTCATAGATATTGAAGGGTGATCTGTTCTACCCTTGTCGGATATGAACCTTATCCACAGCATATCGGAAACATACTGCAATGCTACTCACTGGAATTCAAAGCTGAAAGAAAAAGGCTGAAGACACTGAAGAAAATAACTTAAGTCAAACAGAGCAGTGATTTCAGATAACTCAGAGATGACATCTGATTTTCAGAAGACTTTCCTATCCACCATGACATACTGTACACTTGCATAGTACTCATCACTTTTCCTTTCAATCAAGCCGAGAAATATGCATCTGAGAAAGGAAAATTTCAAGAATAGCAGAGAAAATGAAGAGCAAGCCCAAATCAATGGTAGAGTAGAAGGAAGAAGTCAGGTTCAAATTCACCTGAGCAGAGAAATACTACTTGCATTTCTCACACTAAGTACGGCTTAAGATGTCAGTTTCATTCGTTTAATGTCAGTACAGTAACCATTAGGCCATTATCTACCACAATCATCAGGTCAAAAGAAGTTAGTTATAATCCTGACCCTGTCTAGCTTTTAAGGTTTCTCCTTTAGATTTAGGTCCTCAGATCCTTAACCTGTCTGTATTGATCTCAGTGCAGCAGGTAGGTAATAAGATGACTATCAGAAAAAGAAAGTCTAGACACACTCAGATTAGCCAGATATTCTCAAAGAGAATCACAGAATAGTTCATTGAAAGTTTTACATTTCATGTTAGTTTTTCAATATAATAATGATGACAATGTATTTACAAAATATATTTTTTTAATAGAGTGATAATCTTGTGATTTTCCAAATGGATTAGGTAAGACTTGTCCTTTTTCTGATAACACTAAAAAGCAATAAAATGAAATTAAATGCAAAAAGATTGAAGAAGAAAAAAATCTCCCTACCTTGCTTTCCGAGAACTAAAACAAATTTCAAATAAAATACTCTGAAATTCTTTGTAAATTTAAAAGTAGATCTTTAACAACAAATCTAAAATGTCTCACTGGATGAACAAATCTGCTATAATTGTATCCTTGGTTTTAGGGTTTTGCATTGTTGTTTTGTTATTTTTATTTCTTTTTTCCCCCAACAATGAAGGTGCAGTGCATTTTAAATGGACAGAAAAATACATGAGATTGAAGTAGAAATGAAATGTTTTTCTGAATCAGAGCCAAATACTTAGCACCTTATGGAATCAAGTGGAAAATTAATTTATTTGATAACTGAGCTGTCATTTACGCAGAATTGTAGGGGTTGAAAGGGACCTCTGCAGAACATCTAGTCCAAATTTTGAAAAGAAAAGCTTTATATATAGTGAAAATCATCTACTAATGTGCTCTGACATGGCTGACCATGGAACAGTCTTGGAGAGAACTAAGAGAAATAAAGTAATCTTATTGTTTTCATATTCTGTTCTTTTTCTCTATTTGACACTCTACTGTTTTACAATTAAATTTGCTTCTGCCAGGCCCCAAGGGCACAACCAGGCATCACTGCCCCTTGGCATCCCCTGAAGGTCTTTTCCACCCTGAGTAGGCCCAGGCCCTATTTCAGTCCCTGGACTCACGACCTGTCTAGGCCCAAAGCCCCACATTATCCTGGAACCATCAGCCCCTATTCCAGCAAGCCCATAGCAGGCCAGACTCCAGCTTCCCACAGCCTTGCCCTGACCACCTATAGGTCTGGTCAGGTTGAGCCTGACAGCCACTTCCTATTTTTTTTTTCTTGGTGGCACTCATCTTTAACTGATTTTCTTGTTTATCCCCCATTCAATTAACTTCATATACAGTTGTTGACATTTTTCAGAATTTAAAAGAAATATGTCAAAACCTGAGCCAGTCTTCATTGTTTGGATAGTAGTTTTCTTTTTTATTATTTTAAAAAAAAAAATAATGTGCGTCCTAGAGCTTTTCTAAATACTTATCATCCACTAGATGGCCCAGAATCCAACTGATACGCCTTTTATCCTAGCAGTGAGGTCTCCCTTCTATGCAGAACCTCCTAACTTCACACCTGAAACCTCAGCCTCAGCCATACTTCATTCACATTCATGGTCTCCTTAGTTTTAGAAGATGAAAAATCATTAAGCATCATTATCAAGACAATTTACTTCTGGATTCAAGTCTATTACTCTTCTAGGGTTAGTTCCACCCAATATATGACCAGTCCTTCCTCTTGGCTGTTGTACAAATCAGCTTACACAATTATGGATGTGGAATACATACACACAACAGAGTACATTCTTTAGGGCAGGATAAAAAAGGCAAATAGTGTTTTCTAACTAAAGGAAAGATAAACATATAAGAAATATATATATCATTTGTTATTAAGCTGCAACATACTAATAAATATTCATAGCACTGAAGATGATGCTTGAACAATCAACTTTTTCTTTTGTGCTCATATAATGTATGTTCTCACTGGTAATTAGCACAGCAATCCTTTCTGAAAGCAGCGATTAGATTTTAGAACATAACTTCCATCAAGTAAGCAACGATCAATAAACATTAGACAAGAATTTAATAAGGCAAATCAGCCTGTGAAAAGTGCATTTTCGCGGCATTCAAATGTGATTCACTTTAATTTGATCAAAAAGATATTCACAAACAAACAAACGTGAATTGTACTTCTCATTCTCATTTAAGAAACAACATCCCAACTTCAGCTAAGGAAAGACTGGATCTCTATTTTTCTCTCCAGTTTGCAGAATACTTAGATTTGTCTGAACGATTACTACAACACTTAACACATATCCAGGCATGCATAACATCTGTTTGTCCCATAATGGAAACTATATCTTGTTTGGTTAGGTTTCATTTCTATTATGCACTTAACATTTTTTCCGCTTCAAATAGTTAGACTTTGATACAGATACACTTGTGTTAGTTTTTTGTCTGCTGCTCTATCTGTCATTGTTATCACTGAAGTCCCTACTTCTCTGAAAATGTTACATGGTACAAAAATTGCAGAGTATTTCCTTCAACTTTGTGTTAATATTTAAGTGTGAGAAAAGCTTCACAAGAGAGAGTAAATATGTGGCAAAAAATACAGAACAATTCTGAATGTACTTAGAATGTGATTTGGAATGATTAAAATATTATTGTCTTGATACTTGGTAGAACACAAAAGAACCAACACACAGAAAAACTGCTTCTTAGCAAAAAGTCTGGTTGTTAATACTAGTGGTGGATGTTATTACTCCCACTGCACCAAATGATGCTGTTCAGATGCAGGTCATTGCTTTTTCCTTTATTTCTCTCAAGGTCTTTGAATAGATTTTTCCCTCTACGAGAAAATATGTTATTTCAGTGTGTTACACAATAAAGATCATGGTATTTGTAATAAAATTAGAAAATCATCTACGTATAAAAGAAAAGCAGAATGAAGTCAATGAAGTAAAATTTGAGCCCAGAAAATTAGGTATATGAGGATTACAGTCACTGAAGTAAACAAAATACTACTACAGAGAAGTATATAAAAAAATACTACATCTGTTCTCTTTCCCACATTGATACATAGTCTAGAACTATCAAAACTGTAATTTGAATATTTTTATCCAAAGAATTTTCAGAGGATTTCAAAATTGATCACTTAAAGAAAAATAAAATTATAATTTAAAGCACAATTTAATTAGAATGTAAATAATAATAAATAATACTCTCAAACATAACTGAGCATTAGTACAAGCATGACCTTAGAGAAATTAATACAGATGAAAATATATGCATGTATAATGCATTGATACTTTTTATACCTTCCTTTAAAGAAAGCTTTTTTGAAAGTAGAGAATATTTATGTATTTAATTTGATTTTTGTTCTTGGATCAAGCTAGGTTTCCCAAATCAGGCCGTCTTCTAAATACACAAGCTTGTCAGTCATACAACCGCAGCTTTTATCAGGTAAGTTCATATTCAATTTAGTGGTAGTCACGGAACATATGCATCTGTTTCAGAGGATAAATCTTCCCTTCACTGTACACTTACAGCATCCATTCAATATTTCTCGCCAATCAGGCATTGCCTTGTAATAGCACTGAAGCTTCAGATAATTTAGCAGCTACAAAATGCAATAGGAGGCAATTTGCATAATAACTAAAAAAGCATGATATTAAAAATGATATATTTTAACAAATATAAACAATAGCTACTCTAACAATTGGAGATCTCTTTTCATTAAACCTCATCATCATCTGAAATGCAACAGGATAATTATTGAGTTCTGATTTAGTTGCATCTTCCTGGTCGTATCTTTAATTTGGCATTTCAGTATTTTCTCTGCTCTTTGAATTTTGTTTTGCTATCTTTTCATTTTGATTTTTAACTTTTTTTTTTTAGAGGCCAATAAGCCCTTTGAACATAACTGTGCAACCAGTCCATGAGCAATATGCACAGCATACTTCAGGAAATGATTATGGCACAATGTGCAATCAGATCTTGAAAGCATGTCAAAAATAACCTTCAGTCATAAAGTCCTTAGGCATTCAAGAAAAGTCTGATGCTTACATATACAAAAATGAGTTGAACTAAGAGAACTTGAATGTTATTCCTAGGTTACCAGCAAGAACAAAGATACACGTTATAAATAGGATGAAAGAGTTAACTTGAGGAAATAAAACATTTCTTCTCTTTACATCAACAGACCAAATGTTACTGCTTTATGTGACATAAAATATAGAATATCATGAGTAGAGTAAAAGAATAAATATATCAGTGGCAAGAACCAGTAAGGGTTTTAAAATTTTGTTTACTTTTTACATTTCAACTGGTATATCCACCATTTTGCATGATCTGAGAGACAGGGAGAGAAGAAGCAGGTGATAAAGTAGTCTGCTGGACAGTCTTGATTTCAGTATCAAAGGACTATAGTTTCAAAAACTGTGGGTTACAAAGTTTTTGATATAATTGTTTTGTGAGATAATCTATACTTGTTTTGTTTAAAGTATCTGATATATCACTTTCATGGTTGTTTTAAACTCCAGGCTGAAATTAAAAAAACTCTACTACTATGGTCAGAAAATTTCAGACAAAATCATTACCAACCTACAGATTTTAAATAAAAATGAATATTACAAAACAGAGAGTACAGAACAAAATTAGTGAATATTGGAAGAATTGAGAACAAAGAGGTATGGCTCTACACAAGATCTCACTCTTATATTTCAGAGTCAAGAAAACAGGCTTTTTTTCCCTAAGATAAACAGTAAATAGTGTTAAAAATTCCCTGCATATCCATTTTTTTAGTTGATCTCAAATAGTGAATATTTGATAGTACGCACCAATTACTTGGCTTCACAATATAACAAACTGTTGATGCCACTTCCTTTAATATTTAAAGTGTTAATTTAATCAGAAAATCTTCTACTTCACAGTACACAGAAAAAAAGTCGGTACCCCAAAGGAAACGTTCACGTAAGAACAAATTTCCTGTAACAGCTGCTGTTAAAAATGTTTGACCTTATTTCTTATGTAGCCAAAATTAGGGAGCTATGTAAAACTGGCAAAAAAAAAAAAATAGGGAAATAAAAAAAAACAGAAAAAAAAACAAAAACAAAAAAAAAAAAAGTGTCAAAGGAGTACAGGAAGAATTTAACTTTCCAGTCAATAGGTTCTTCACTACTTCTGCTCTGTTGTTTTGACTATTAAGATTTTCATATTTTAAAATTTCCAGTATTTTAATAATAATTATATCTGAAAACCCTACATTCTGCCTGGCAATGCCATCCTATTCTAGAACATAACTACTGAAGTGATGCTACAAACAAAGGAGCAGGAGAGGTATACCAAATATTGTTTTGTTTTTAATGTATTATCCAAAACCAGTGTGCTTTCATATACTGGTAGATATCAATTATGCCACACCTGTAATTTCTTCAAAACTGTAGACTTTTTATATTAAAAAAAGTGTGACCAGTTTAAGTAACGAAGGATTGCTATTTAAAGTGTGGTAAACATCATATCTTTTTTATTAAGTTTGTAAACAAATTTCTCAGATTCATACAAGCACCAGTCTTCTGCATAACACTTTGAAAAATAAAAGAGTCTAAAAAGAGTCAAGCAAATACTTCATTTTTTATTCAGTAATTAAAGAGGAAGGATGAGAGGAAAAGACAGATTAATATATATATCAATTTGTATTAAATTAAAAGGATGTATTTTCTTTTCCTGACAAAAATTAGAAACATCTTAAACTAACTTCATTTCTTGTTGAATTAAATGTACCCATTTTGAACAAAAGGTCACATCTGGATCCTTTTATTAGAGGGAAAACAAGCATCTTGAATTTTTTTTCCCCCTGGAATTGACTGTCAATTACAGACTATCAAGAGTGGACTTGATTTGTTGATCCTGTTGAAGCTTTCTATAGCAGCTGTCTCTAAATAGTCATTGTCTATTATGGAACATATTACCCTGGAATTCAAAGAATGGAATTTTTATTCCTGTATTCATCATTGATCTTCTGAGTGACTTTTTGAAGCTACTGCCTCTTGCTATGTCATCACTACTTCTGTTTGTAACTTTCAGTGTAAGTATACACATTTCTGTTAATTAAACAGTAAATGAACAGTTTTATTTAAGACTATGCAGCCTGATTCCTAATCTGAGTGCAGTATGAAATTTGCAGGATTTGACTTAACTACATTTTAAAGACTTTTTTTTTTTTTTTTTTGGAAGAGTGAATTTAATTGGTAGCTGTTTAATATATTCTACTTCCAAACCAATAACCTCATGGTCAAAAGAAATAAATTTGATAAATATTGGAGTCTCTAATGCTCAGAATTTTGGTTAATACCCTTAAATGTAGCTCAAAAAGGCATGAAAGAAAGCTAAAAATTCAGTTTCTCTGCAAGCTCTGCTTTTCTGATCATTTTTGCAAGTTGAAGTGTTGGCAGTCCTTCCAGAATAGGTAACATATTTTGTAAATATTCCAGACTATTGCCTCACATACCTGGATATATTTTACTGTGCAGTTCCTCCTTATCTGAAATCATGCTACCACTGCTGTTCTTTGAATAATTCAAGAACTTCTGACACTGAATAATACTTTACAATCACTAGTAGCTTTACTGTACCTGCAAATCAATATTTTTTCTTCTAAATGATAGAGGTAAGGCAATTAAAGCTTCAACTTCATGAATTCTTTTATTAAGTGAACAGTTATTGTATTTATCCATTGTCATGCATAGTAAACATTTATTAAATTATACATAATGGCATTATGTAGTATTACTGAATGCTTACTCAGATGAGAGTTGAGAAACATTGGCCACATTGTGTGTGAACCACATTGGTGCACACTGCCTTTTAACATTACAGGCACACACCTTTGACTTTGAAGAGATGCATCATGAGTTCCAAATGCCTTCCTTGCTTCCAGAGGTGCAGTCACCTCTGGTTGGTAACATTGACAGTCACCTGGTTACCTCCAATTAACTCAATTTTTTGTCACATAGTTAGATTTGCTTCACAGAGATGTGATGAGGTGAGCTGAGAGAGTCACCAGAAAAGAGGACAGGAGGGCACGTACCAGAAATGTTCCTCTGTCAGCCTCTCCAAGTCTCCATCTCCACGGCTACAGAAAAGAGAGCAGTAAGCTGATGGAGTATATCCAGATCATGGCTGCATGCACCCTCATTCATTAAATACTGAGATTCGTTGTAAGATATCATGATCTCATTCAAAATATTTTCCATTTTCTGAACATCTTAGCAATATTTGCTAATAAAGCAACAGTCAAAAACGTAGAATGCAATTGCCAACTTATTTTTATTGAACAAATACAAAAATGTGAAAAATATCAAGGATGCTTAAGTTAATATTGCTATCATATTGAGAAGACAAAGAGTGAATGTGAAGCAAGAGGACACTACTGGCTTTGTTATCCCATGACGCATTTAGAGAAAAGACTAACATCATAATGTGAGAAAAGCTAGCCACATTTTCTGACAGAAAGATGTAGGTGTAAAAAGTACATTATCTTCCTGAAAGGAATCGTGATTATAGTATTTCATATACTTAAAAGAATCTATATATCCAGGCTTAGAGTTACATGGAAAAAACTCTGTCTTAAACCGATATATTTTTACGCATTTTAAAACATCTTGTACAATATCTCTATTGCTGAGGTACAGATAGCTGCTTACGGACAAGAAAATTTGTTTAACAACTGCAGGTCAGCATCCTTACTTCTACAGTGTCATCTGTTCTTGATAGATTATTCTGTTCCAGACGAATAAAAGCACACACAAACATCAACAATCAAACAAAAACAGGAAACATGAGAAACAATTATATCAAATACAAACTTAAAGCACGACTTCGATATAGTTCTGTGAGTATCAGTATAGCTCAAGCTGATCCTGCAGTTTTCCTTAAAAATTAAAAAATAAAGATTAAAAAAAATCCTAACTTGCTTACCAGCAAGCTGAGTAGAGTTTAACTTCTGTAATCATACTCTTGGGTACAGTAACTTTCTGCTGAACTATTCTGCTTCGGTTACATTATTTAACCAATGCCATGTGCCAGTGACGAGTGCAAATAACCAAGGACCCTGATCAGAAATTTTTAATGCACTCATGCTCCCTCTGTAAACACCAGTAAGGATAAAAAA
>WBMW01004962.1:47324-143168 GCA_013396635.1 Penelope pileata
AAGAAAGAAAAGGATGCTTAGTTGTTTCCTAAGTACATGTCATTCCTCTAAGAATTGTCTCTTGACAGATACCCAGATGTTGGCAATTTGTTCCTTGATGAGCTATATAGATAACTGATTATTATACTGAGATACTGATTTTCTTCCTGTTATTGTCTTCGCAAAGGAGAGTCAAATTATTAAAATGAAGGGAGGACATTCTCTGCAGTAAGGAAAAATAATACCTATAACGGAAAGTAATCTGAAGGTGACAACTGAATGTCTTAAATTGAAAGGTAAAAGTTATATTGATTTAAACAGCAAGATTTCATTATGAATGAGATAAATTTGTCCCACAGGTTATCAAGCATATTGAATGTAGTTATGAAACAGAAACAGCAATCCAGCTTCTGTGTTATTTTAGCAGACATGTAGAAGGAAATTCTTCCTCTCTGTAATATTTCTTTCTTTCTTCTGTATCTGAAGCAAATTTCTAGCAAATTTTTCTATATTTTCCTTGTACGCATACTATACAAATGTCCTAAAAGCGGAGAGGCAAACTACTGAGTTTTAATAAAAATATCCACTTTGAAGAGAGTTTTTTAGTAAATAACTTTATAAAGAGGGTCTTAGAGATAAAATAAATCAGCAACACTCCTAGAAAAATAGAAAACTACCTAGGCTTGATTCTCTTAACAGACAAAGGCATGGCTACCTGGCTTCATTAGGCACTATAAAGATGTCAATAAAATTTGCTTGCGATTCAACTGAGCCTTGAATACATGCACAAGAAGAATCAAATAAATGAGAGTCTACAGGTTTTTCATTAAGGCACATTTTTTCTTTCTTGATAAAACAGCCAACTCCACACTTCTGACAATCAGCAAAAACTTCTATGCACCAAGAAAAATGACTAAAATATTTTTCCTTTAAAAACAGATTTTTAGTATTTGCAAATGAAGATGAAAGCAATCCTGAAAAAAATGAAGGGGAAAAAAATAAAATGAATGAGTCCAGCCCAGTAGAAACCACAAACAGGAGCAAACAGATCTGAATGGGCACGTTGCAAGCTAAAAGTTGTGTTGTACCTGCATTATGAAGCATGAGAGCAACGCAATTCAGAAGCTTCTGGATCTGTTTGTGCCAATCTGACAGGTGGTACACTGACAGCTCTGCCTACAGCACAACAGAAGAGAGGCTCTTTTTCCTGCATACTTTAATAATTTCTGTGGCATTACTAAGCAGGAGCAGCAGTCACAGGTGTGGACAGACCTTGCACTGGGGAAAAAAAACATCAGAAAGATGATTCCTTTCCCAGACACTTTGATGCAAATTGGATAGCCGTGCTCAGAGATCATGGTTATGGCTGCATGGAGAAAAGCAATTTATTTGCTTACTATCACTCTTTTGCTATGAATAGTTTTGCTCCATTTATCTACATGTAACTGAGGTAAGAAGCAAAGAGAAAACTTTTGCCTCCTTGAGAAATCACCAAATGAAACAATGTAATTTCTCTCAAGAGCAAGGGAAAAGAAATGAAATCAGGACCTTATGAGTCATAGCTTGTCCTATTCTAGGACTACAACAACTGCAAACTACCCTTTATTCAAGGAAATTCAGAATTGAATTCCTTCTATTCTCATCAAGGGCTAATCCAAGTCCTTGCTGGAAAATAACTGAGTGTCTAGATCATAATGTGTGTTTGACTCCTCCTATTTTACACAGATCACAAAATAAATAAATAGATTGACAGAAAAATAAAGGAGATTGCAGGGAATTAGGTTAAAAATGTCATTTTCACAGATCACAAATATTTACACTAAAACATTATTTGCTATAGATGGAGCACAAAACAAATGTGAAAAAACATTTATGATCTTGTATCAAAGCTTGAATCACATACTTCTGTGTTAAATATTGCCTTAACATTTCAAGAAGAGGTAAAGGCACAGACCTAATGCAGCATACTTGGAGAGACTGGTTTTCATTTTTTTGAAACGTAAAAGATCTGATTTTGTACAACTTAACATTGTATCATCAAAGAAAACGGTTTCCTCTGGTTTTATTCTCTTAATTTTTGCAAAAGGCTACAAGTATTTATTTTACCCTTTTCCCAGATCCTAAAAGGTCACTTTGTATTAGGCAAAATATGTAGATGGCTTGGGAAAACTAAAATAAATTTTTTGCCTCTTATAAGCCTTCCAACTCTTCCTACAGTAATTTTATTACATCTTGCATTGTTATCTACTTCTAATTCATCTAAGCTCTAAGTGAACCAGTGTTACAATAGGAGACTTGGCATTATTGAATGCCAAAAGAACACATTATTTTGATTCCCTAAATGGAAATCATCATTTTCAATTAGAAAGCAGAAATGAAAAAATGAAAATTGATGACCTATCTCAGCTGCTAACCTTTACCTGTGAATATCTACTGAAGAAGCCACTGGGGAAAGTTTTATTCAACACTCTCAAATACCTTACACAGGATTTAGGAGCTATTCAAGGGAAAAGATCATCGTCAGTTTTGAAATGGAAGCCTCCAAAACACACATTTATTTATTTCTGTATATGACATGGTCATACACTTGGAACAGAGTTACACATTGTAACACATTGTAACAGAGTTAGGGCTTGATGTAAAGCAGGAAAAACACATTAGCTCTTCAGTGCAAGTCAGTCTCTGATGGCAAGGAATGATAAGGAGGTCTGAAATAATTCGAGAAAAAATACACTCGTTATGTGCTATCTTACCAACAGTATATCTTGTTGGCTGATGAAAACATGCAATTTTAACTCTATGAAATATTGCGTGATACTCTTCTGCCTCCTCAGATAAGCAGTCTGACTCATTACCCACCACCTCTTCTACCATTCTAATTTTGCTATCAAGCACATACACAAGGAATGGTCAGACTGAGTAAAACTTTACATTTTTCCACTTTATTTATGCATAAAACATTGCAAAACCCTGAAAATTGTGAAAAATTTCATATAAAATGAAAGTTTTCATCTGTGTTTCTTTTGATCAGAAAGAATCTTTATTATTAAAAGTATGCAATTTATACTTCTGAGGAGACTACACAAGTCTCTTTAGAAAAAGATGCTAGTGGCTTCTGATGAGATAAAGAGATTAAATACATTGAAATCTTGATCACTTTGAGCTGACTAGTAATTTTCTTATTTAGTTCAGTAACCCTCAAATTTCAGCCATTTTCATTTTCCCATAATTACTACAATAAGAGCAATGTATTTTATTATCATATCATTACTGAATTCCAGGATGATTGTTCTTAACCGATTTTCAAAGACTAAGAATCTAAAAAAAAAAAATTGTCAAAATATTTTATGTCCATATTAAGACAATATCTTAAAATATTGATGGGCCCTATTCCATTTATTCCCTATGCTTGTTCTATTATATAAACACGTTCCAAACCTTTCATCTTCTTTGACAGTCATGAAATCAAGTGTAAAGCTTCAGATTTCAATTCAAATATTCTTATGATCCACACTGACAAGACAGCTTATATATATTGCATAACAGATTTTAAAAAGAAAATAAAAATTATAAGTGGACAATTTGGGCAATATTCA
The DNA here is from genome assembly GCA_013396635.1 of Penelope pileata. NCBI lineage: Eukaryota > Metazoa > Chordata > Aves > Galliformes > Cracidae > Penelope > Penelope pileata. The sequence continues at coordinate 50,900 of WBMW01004962.1, forward strand.
GTAGAGTCCTAATGATTTATCTCACTAGTGGACCTTACTCAAAAACTAGAACATCATAAAGCAGATCTAATGACTGACAAGTTCTCCAGAAAATGAATAGAAAAAAACAATGAAGAAATCCTACTTTTCCACTCAAAGATTTCTTGCACAGATTCAGTAGTTTCAGATTTCCTACAGTTTAATACAGTCTCTTTCCCCCGCTGTTTTTTATTTTGTTCTTTGTTTATCATTATTATTTTTTACACTTAAATGCTAAAAAATAGATATAACTTATGATATTGTATGAGTTTTTATTACTGTTGAAATGAACATATAAAGCAACCCTAAGCAGCATCTAATTACAATAAAAACCTTAATAAGAAACTGACAGCTGCCATTAAGTCCTTAAAAAATGCATCCAGAAATGAGTATTCATGCAAGCTGCTAAGAGTATCTTGTCACTTTCAAATACGAGTACATCTGTGTGCTTTATGGTATGAACTACAGTCTGAATTTTGTTATGGCTTCCAATCTCTTTTAGAATTCCAAAACCTGCAATGTTTAATCACATTAGATTCTGCAAAAAGGAATATTAGTTGCATATGGAAAGAGAAGAACAGCAGTATAGTCAGTAAGCTCTAAGTGCCAGGAACAATTTTTCCTGAAAAACTGGCTCTTAGCCATCACAGACTTAGGTAAGTACGAAAGAAAAATTAACAGTTGAATAATTTATAAAGTCTTTCCTTTCTGCAAGATTAAATTTTTGAGAGAAATTGCAGAGCAAGCTAGTACATCCTTGGAAGCATGAGCAACCAATATAACTTTCACTGTCTGCCCTTAGAATTTACAGAAATTCTGTAGTTGTGAGAACTGTAACTCCATGTTTAATTAGACTTGACAACAACAAAGATGAAATTGGAAGTTTTATAGCAGGACTCGTGGTTTCTTTGTTTTATTTTGTTTTGTTTTCATGATTCAGTGTTCTATGTAGTATATTAGTTGTCAAAGGAAACGTAAACTTCTTTTTAACTTTTTATTTATTTTTTAATCAACTATCATTTTGCAATGACAGTCACCTAATCTCAACTTATTTCAATAACTTTTTAGATTTCTTTTACCACCAGCTCAAGACAAGGCTTTCATTCTTACACCGAATGCTGTAGTTTAATCTGGTAGGCAACTAAGCACCACCTAGCTATTTGCTCACTTCCCTCCTCTGTGGGATGAGACCTGGAAACAAAGGAGAACTTGAGGACTGAGGCAAAAACTATTTACTAGGACAGAAAAGGAAAATGGAAACAAAAATTCAATAAAAATATATATGTATATCCGCAATGTGATTACTTGCCACCGGGTGACTGATGCACTTTGTCTTCATATCCATGAAGACTAACAATGTGACCCATAAAGAAGAATTGAACAGTATCCAGACTAGATAAGGTTGTACAAACCATCCAATTTTCTGTAACATTAAAACATTATTTGCCCAAACATACTTCTCTGCCACATTTCATTGACAGCAGCCCTTCAGAGAAGGACTTGTGGGTCCTGATGGACAAAAAGTTCAACACGAGCCAGCAGTGTTCTTGCAGACTGGAAGGCCAACTAAGGATGATGAGGCACTGACACAGGCTGCCCAGAGAAGCTGTGGATGCTCCATGCCTGGAGGCATTCAAGGCTAGGTGGCATGGGGCCCTGGGCTGCCTGATCTGGTGGGCGGCAGCCCTGCCCACGACATTCTACAGTTCTGTGATTCCCATTATTTCAGTTAACTAGTTCCTTAAATAATTTGGGAATTTTGAAAATTCAGCTCAATTTTTTGAGTAGCTTAAATGTATTATGTAAAAACTCATCATCTTACACATTGCTAAAAGCATGGTTTGGGGGCTAGGGGCAGCAGGGTTTAGTACTTCGGTGTGATACACTATAGAATTTATCAAGATATGAGAGTGTTACCTTGTGTAGGAATATGCTGGTAATCTCCTCTATCCCCAACAGGGTCTTAGCATGAGGCATGGTGAGGCATTAGAAGGACAAAGGAGCTACTAAGTCGTGCAGAGGCAGGATTTCCCCGACTCTAAAGCGCTGCACATGGCACTGCAGGACTCTGCTTCATATAGCACCCATATACTAAGTGAAAAAAAAAACAGCTAAGCCTCCTTTCTGCTTTATTATCCCAAAGGGTCCTACACAGGGAATATTTATAACAATGTAATTTATTCTCAAAGGGAAAATATGGCCTTCTAAACAACATTTACAATCCGTATTATCACAGTATACATACTTAAGAGTCTAGAAATCCCAGGATGAATATCCCCAGCCGTACTTTTGTCCAAAGGATAGAGAGGAATAATAAAAAAATTGGAAAGTCTTGGGTCCACCTGTCTGTTATTTCACCACAGTGCTACATAAACATAGAAAGAGTCAAGATACATATTCCCAGAGCAGCTCTGAAATCAAGAGAGTGATCATCTGTGCTGTCCTAGATTTTGTGCCCACTGCTGTTAATGACATAATACAGGCTGAAAGGAAAATTATTAAATATAACTCAATTATAGAACTAATATTTATGATAAGAATAATAATACTGAGTAGCTGGGTACATTCAGGTGCAAATTTTCCAAAGGAAGAAAGGATGGATATACAGGGGCTTCTGTTACCCCTTATTTTGTCTGACCAACTCAGTGCATATTCTCCCATCATAGGATGCGATAATAGCAATAGAATTGCAAAGTTCTGTCATTTTTGTCAGGTTTGGATGTGCTTTTCTATGTGCAAACTCACAAATGAAAAGGAATTGAAACAAACAGACACAAATACATCTTTCAAAAAGAAGATAATCTAAGCTAAAAAAACTAGATACAAATATTGTTAATCTTAAAATAGTATACGTTAATAATTATACAACTTTTAAAATTTTTGTGAATAAATATGTTTGCTTTCCATACGCTCGTTTGCTTTGCATTTTCTCTGTATCTCCTTTTTCATTATGAAATAAGACATGGGATTCAGTGAACATCTTCCAGTCTCTAGGCAGAACCAAGTGTATTCTCAAGGATCATGTTCACATTTCACAAAAACAGAAAAAAAAAACTCAGAGATACATGCACAATTCCTCTGATTTAAATGTTATATGCATATTCTGAATATCTTCTGCTTTTCTAATTCAAACACACATCTCCTATAACAAAGAATAAATTCTGTAGTGTCCAAAAATTTACTACCATTCAGAAGCAGTACATATTTAATGCCAAATACAACATTGTGGTTTCATAACGCATTTATAATCCTATTATTACTTTTCTGTCTCTTATATGAATAAATCTGTGCGGCGTCCTTTTTTTTCCTATATACCACAACATACAAGTGTAACAGTCATCCTCTCTTTTTTCCTTTAGTTTTCAGTACAAATTCATGCAATAGGAATACATAAACGAACTTCCTTTTCCTTAAGACTGATATGCATCAGTTGGACAATCTATATCCTTCAACAATTTTAGTTTTAAGAAACCAAGATAAAAGTTCTAAACAGAAACCTTCAGAACAGAACAAGATAAAGTTCTAAACAGAAGTTCTAACCTAAACAGTTATTTTTAACAGATAGGTAACTATCACCGAACTCAAGGCATACACTTTATTTAACAACAACAAATCCATTTTACCAAATACATGGAAGATACGCATTAGAAAGTGCATTGTTTAATTGTTTGCTTTTGATGTATTTCTGAATACCAGATGTGAATATATAAATACAACAAAATACATGCTTATTCATTCCAGGCTTTATGTTTAAATCTACCTCTAACTTTGAAAAAAAATTTTTTTCTTTTTTTTTTAATTAAGAATCAAAATCAGAGATAAAAACTAAACAAAACAGTTGTCAGTGCTCTGATGAGATAGAATATTACTTATCACATTAACTATATTAATAGATAACTCAGCAAAAGTTGTTGTTTCTTTTCCAAAATAGGGCAGACCAAGAACTTAGATCAGCTTTGCTAACGAGAAAAGATTTAAAATGCCATCCTAAAAGCACATAAAGAATCACTTCGGTATCTAAAACACTGGAAATACGCACATTAAAAAAAAAAAAAAAGAAGAAGAAGAACAAACAAAAATCTACATGCTTTTTCCTTGAGATTAAAAAATTGTTCTAAAGTCTGCTCTTATGAGCAATAAAGAAATGAAGCCCTATTAAATAAATCTTCATTTGGAGAAAGCCTGGTACGTTTTACATGAATGTTTCTTCAGGAGATGGAATCATGGAGAGAGGAAAAAATAAATATTTCACCGTTTTGAATCCTGTAAGTCCATATTTTGTTTTTTGTTTTTGTTTTTGTTTTTTCAATGAGTTGATGAGATTTCAAAGAGAAAAAGTTTTTAAATAACTGAACAAGAGTAAATATAATACAATGATAAATTTAGCATATACTAGCACCGAAGTCATAAAAATCTAGTCATTTTTGTTTAAAGTGATGGCAGTTGTCAAGAATAAGGGGAGATAAAACCTAGGCAAGTTTCTAGAAAATACTGTGCAGAATTCAGTATGAGTAGTCAAACTGTTCACCAGCAGGAATGTTCTGTTTTAAGAACAAAACTGGCTCAAGTAGAGATCAGTAGATATAATAATCAATCAAATATTTCTATCCACCTGACATTGAATGAAAATACCATCTAAACTCTTCAATATACCATGATGAAGAAAAGAGTCACTTACCTAAAACCCCCAGCCTGTAATTGAGGGTGACAACAATGACATTTCCATAACTTGCGAGAATGCTCCCATCAATCATGTTGCCAGTACCTTCCATGTAAGATCCGCCATGGATGTAGACCATAACTGGTTTCTTGCTGTTCTGATCATGAATGTCTGAAAAAATTCAAGTAAGGAAAACATAATAAAGTAATAAAAAATAATGAAATGTGGCATTAGTTTATAAAAGTGCTAAAATTATTCTTAGTTTCTTCTCATGTTTTCCATGTTATCATCACCACTTTAAACAGCTAGTTTATGCAGTTCAGAATCATTCTACAAGCCTAATATGTTTATAGTTTTAATAGCTCTTACTTCAAATGCTATATTCAATTAAATGTTTTCAGAATCTCCTTAAAAATCTTTCATATTTCAGAAATTGAATTTGAATATAAACACCTAAAATGCTAAAGAGAAAAATCAAATTGTAGAATAATTTTGTCATTTTTTTAGAGTACTCCAATTCAACTCTATTCCAGTTCAGAAATGTCTGTACATTTAATAACAAAATGACAATAATGATCCATACTTTCCTATTCTTCACTGAGATGTATTTGTTGAAATTATATTTCCAATAGTTCAGTAATAGATACTATCAGAAAATCAAATTGCTCTCATAAAAGTAAACACAGCAAACTGTTAATTCATTTAAAATAGCCTAAGAGTTAAGAAATAGAGAGAATTTACCTGTATTCATGGCCCAGATATATGTATTTTTTTGGTATGTAAATCAAGAAATGTCTTCTTGTCAGCTAAGCATTAAAGAATAGCCTTATATTTATGATCCTGAATTATATGGCTAATCTTTCGTACACATAGAAAATTTACTTACAACTTTCATACAGATAAACAGTTGAGTCTCACTTTCTAAAATAAAGTAAATAAAATTGATAGCAATATTTTTATACTTCAGAGTGAGTTATAAACGTGCACTAATCAATGATTTGGGCATTTTGTACTACATTCACATTCACTTCCTCTAACAATCAAAAAGTTAGACTCCTGACTGTAGATCAGACTAACTATATTAGCAATTTATGTTCTCTTCAAGCTCTGAGAATAGCGCTTGATGTCCTTTAAAAAGCAGGCAGCTATTCAGCAAGCTGCTGTTAGTATTAGCTATACACCTTTTACAAATAATTCATTATATCTGTATGTGGAGTAGAACTTCTTTCAGGTATGACATACTAGGGAAAGCCATGTCTCTGACCATTCAGTCAGGATTATAAAAACAAACAAAAAACAGCTGAGTTATCTTTGGGTTACATAGGCTTATATTGAACAGCGGAAAAAGCAAGTGAAGGAAGGATAATCTGAGCTAAATACATAGAGGTAAGGCATGTGGCTTTGAAAGCCTTCCAAGATTCTTCCCTCCCTCAGATATTATCATGAAAAATATGAACAGCAGTGAGGCATCCCATGTATAATATTTTGTATTTATGGAACAAATGTGAACATATTTTAAGGTAAATTATGAGTATTCATATTTCTACGGCCAACTATTATTTTGCTCAGGCATATACACCATCCTAAATATCAGAATTGATCAGTTAAGAGCAAGAAAAACATGATCAGCCTCAAATGTACACTTATCTAGCTGTTAGAATTTAAAACTTCCCGTAGAAACTACTTTCTTGTCATAAAAAGATATATGCTTTATGTGTTGTATTTTGTATGTAGTACCTGAGCAGCAGAACAAAAAGCTCTGTGATAAGATCTTTCTAACTGTTGTAACTATTAGAGTAATGCAACCATTAAACTGCTCATGTAAAGCAATGAGGTACATTCTAGTAGATGTATTTTTCTAGTTGTTGCATTCACAGCTAAGTACATGAAAAGTGTTTTTTCTTCCGTGAAGGCTCAGAAAAGCTCTTAAAAAAGTAAAGCAACAACTACGAAATGCAATCACTTCTGTTAGAGAATAATCTTCCCTTTCTCTCCCCAAAGTCTACTAGCATTATCTGTATATATTTAATCTTTTCTTACTACAAAGTACTTCCTCAGGGTTGAATCTTTCACTGCTGAAATCAATGAGACATTTCCTCTTTCCCTTCAATGGGAACATGATTAGCTTCAGCTTAAAGGAAATGAGCTTCATGCATCTTATGTGTTTAGTTCTAAACTGGATGCCTTTGTTTGGATCGTAGGCTGGATGCTAACATTTTATGTTTTGAAGAAATCTGAAATAATTGTTTGTTCATAATCAAATAGTTGAAGTTATTAGAGCTATTTTATTTTCATTTGCTATTTAACTTTTACTCAAAAATTGACCATTTAATTTGTTACAGCAAGTGATGACATTGTCATTTATAAAAAGCATTTATAGAGAGACATATAAAAAGAAATAGGACAAAGTTCAGATAATAACAGAGGAATTTTGGAGTATTCTGCAGAGCATTTTTGTGTTACAAGAAATGGTGTAATTCAGAAATGAAGGTTGTACAGTAGAGGGCAACCAGTGTGAATTAAAGAACAGAGATTTTTATTATGGTATTTTATATATGGATAAAGTAGCTACAATTGAGCTGAACACCCAAGAAAAGAGGAAATTAAAAAGTAATCTCAGCACAGTATGAGTGATTCTAAGGGGAACCAGGAGTGCAAATGTTTCAAATGTACTTGAACTGATGTCAAAATGAAGAAAATTATAAAGGCACTTTGGAGTGGCCAAGCATGAGACGACTAAGAGATATATTGCTCCAAAAACAGAACAATAAACTTCCCAAGGCTGTTACCTGCTCATTTGATTTGAAAATATTTTTATTATTTTTGTAAGTACAAAGAGTGAAATAAAATGCCAGTGCAACATTAATGAAAAGGAAGAGTGAGAATAGAGGAAGATTTCATGACTTCTATTTCAGTGCCTCCCGCCTTTCCTGTGCCAAGACAAGAAAAAGTATTTCCTTGTAAAACGTTTTTGGGGTACTTCACCATGAACTTTAACATTTCCTTTCAGGGAATCCAATCCAACTCTGAAAGAAGTCAATGAAAAAGATTGTCATTGAATTCAGTGGGAATGTGGTCATAGCCAGAATGAATGTATCTTGGAGGCTAGCTGATTTCAGGGGAAAAAAAACAATAAAGCAACATCAACAGTTTCTTTTATTTTTATATCCTAGAAACAAACCACATCCTGTAAGAAAAAAAAATAAATGAAAATATCAGACAAAGCACAATGCAACTGCATCCAATGTACAGTGTGTGCACTGGGAAAACAGTGAAAATGAAAGAAAGGATAAATGTGAGGTTTGTTCATGAATTTCAAATAGGTGAATTTACAAAATATGTAAGAGGGAAAAGAGCACATGCATGTTTTTAAATTCCATTTTCTCACAAAAAAAAAGTATAGGTGGAGGGAAAAATGTGATTTTAAATAGTATTTACATTACTCACTTCACACATGTTTAGGAATAATGTTTTCACTTATGCTACAGGGGAATTTCAGTCATCTAAATGTTAATTTGGATTTTAAAACGAAAAACAATGGAAGTAATCTCTAAAGAAGAAAATAAAGAAGCATACTGAAGTGTGCTTCTGCAAATACATGTGCTTCTGCAAATCATGTTGTAATAACAGTAATAACAATAACAATAATTAATAGTATTATAATAAAAATTAAAAAGTTTATGTTCATGCATCAGGGTTGAGCTTTGAAAAAACAAAAAATACCTTCATCTTCACCACGATCATTACTGGCTATATCATCTGCGCTTTTCTTTGTGTTGGCTCCTGGGATCATAGTGAGGAGGAGAATAAAGGGAAAAAAGAGAATTCAAAAACAGCAGGTTCTCAAAAATAAAAATAATAATAAAAAAACAACTAGTGCAAAAACAGAAAAATGTAACAAAAATATCAAAATCTGTTACATTTGAATTTGAAAAACAAAAAAGATGCAAACTGCACATAAACATAAAATGTCAAGAACAAATTTAAAATATTTGGAAAAAAAAGGATCAGTCTGTGACAATGCAGTTACTTCAGTTAAAAGTGTTTTCTGCAGAAAAAAAACCCAAAATTAATGTGCAATTAAAAAAGAATAAAATAAACCAAAAAGTATATTAAAAATTTCACTGAAGTATGGTTTCTACACAAGAAATGAAACTGATTTCATTCTGTTCTGTTGCCTTGAAGAAATAATGGCTTCAGTCACCGTCTTCAATTACTTTACATTTTATGCATCCTCATGAGGATTTATTAAGAATTAACAAGAAATTGAATTTTAAATGAAACCAATGCAAATAAAATGATCATTGAACCCTACATAATTTGAATGGATCAAGAAAAACCATATAGACCTCCTTAAAAATTATTTTTCCTTCCCAAGAGAGCAAAAAGATATTCAAAACAAAAAAAAAATTAAGGAGAAACACAGAATTGAGTCAATCCCAGACATGGCATTTTTCCAAATATATCCCTTATTTGTATTATACCACTCTTTAGAAAAATGTAGAAATTAATGGAAAACAGGTACTTACCATGAGAAAGAACCTGCACTTATTCATAAAAAATGGGTAAAGAATAATTTTTAATCTGTAATCAATGTGCTTCCATGACATACTTTTGAGACGTACAAAAACATATCCCACACTGCACACACACATGTCCACACGTCATAGCCTGTGTTTATGGGAGGAAGATGAAACAAGCCTGATGGTTTTCCTCCTTGGACATTACATCTGTTTTCTGACTAAAAGAATGACACTAAGCTCTTTTTCCACATCATGTCTCATTATCTTGAGCTTACTTCTTTAACAAGTAGCCCTCTGTAATGTAAAGCATTAGGTAATAAATAGTGAAATATGAATCAAAATATGAATTTCTACATTTGTTTAGAAATTAAATATGGCTACTAGACAAATAAAGTGGTCTAAGTCAACACTAACCATTTTTTCTGAATTATCTTTTTTTAAGGACTGTATTTTCAAGATGGACTGAAAAGGAACAGTATACTTGATTAATTTTGAATTTGCATATGAAATACGAATATGTCACAGATACATCAATGCTACGATATGATATTACAAATCCATAAATTATGCAATTTATATTTCTATATAGTCATTGGTCATTTCACACTGACCCTTTACTACATAAGCCAAAGGGTAAGTTTTGCTGATTTGTTTGAACACCAAAGAGATAGTCTTTTATATGGCTATAGAAGATTCTTCGTAGATTGTTTTACATTTTATTGCTAAATATCTCCAGCTATCTCAGTATATAGTATTCAAGTATTTTTAGGAGTTTTTTTTCTTAATATGGTCAATATTTACTTTATTTTGATTTTATCTCTTAAATTAAGAAAGTTAAACCAAAAATGTTGTCCCCACTGGTCTTACAAGCAGTCTAACCATCTTACTTTGTGTGCTGGGAGGAGGACTTTATATTTAGTTAAGATTATTATTTTATTACTTCCTTTTATTCTTCAATTTAAAATGACAGTGAGTCAAATGTGAGAAGCAGTAGCCGAAACTCCATCTGCATCCAAAGCCTGTATCTTCAATTCAGTTGCACATAAGTTATTGTAGTACAAGTACATTAAATTATATGTACTCAGTGTATAACTAACTAGGTGAGATATCACTGTCAATGAAATATAGATGTTTTGTATCAATCTATCAATTTCTTTGTAGGCTCTAAATTTCAGTCACCACTCAGGTTTTGGATTCTTTTATTGGTTATCCTTTTTAGTTTTATAAGTTAATTATAGCCCAAAGATTGAATCTTTTCACAACTGCCACCCAAATAAAATTAATTTTGCAGTTTGATAAACTAATCACTCCACCTGTAAAACACCCTGAAGTATTTTGAATCATGTAAAAAATTGACAAGAAATCATTTTTCATAGACCCGTAATCCACTAGACACAAAGTTGCCGCACATAACAGAGACAATGTCGATGTCCCCGTTCCCTCAGTGAGAATATGATCGTCATATGTCAACTGTAAAGTTAAAAACTGACAAAACCAATAGATTCTCATATATGTAGTGCCTGCAGACAAAAACTATGTGATTATTTAGACTGTAATTAATTTTTGAAGTCGAGTGAAAGAAGTAAATGTGTCCCAACAAGCTTTAGTTCAGATACTGTTCCCCCAAAATTTGTCAATATTTATCAATGAGATATTATAATGATTTCCTCTGCAATGTGCTTGGCTAAAGTGACTCTGGTTCATTGTACTTCGGAAAGAATAACAAAAGCGTAATGAGAATTTAATGAGAATTTAGGAAAGTGTCACCACAAAATGCTATGAGATTTGATGAGATGCAACTATCACACAGCACAAGTATGTGACATAAGGTTATTTGCAATATTTGAATCATTTTTTTTTTTATCTGTCACAGCTTGAAGGAGTCACCAATTTTCAGATCAGCCTGATAAAATACTGAAATGTATTTAGTTACCGAAAATTCAGTGGAAATGCTGTGGGAATGCTTGCCTATTGTAGAATGCTCTTTCACTTTTCTATCGGTAATTGAAATACATTTTTATAGCAAAGTTCTTGTCCAGAATGTTGGGTGTGAGGGATACTTTAATTCTTTTTGAGATCTAATAAAACGAGTTACATCAATGAGTTCTAAAAATAGACTTTTGTGTTCCCACCACAGCAGATTTATTTATTTTTTTCATATTGTGGATACTAGCCATGTGGTAATAATGTCAGTATGAAACTGCTTGAAGAGAACAAAAGTGTTACTGTTGGAATTATTTCAGTAGCAGCAAAAACACATAAAAAACTGAGAAACAGTTTAGAAAAATTATATTGACCTTTTGAAAATATAAGCTTGTAGAACCTTATTATCTCATGCAGATAGGAAAGATATCAAATTTTCCAACCAAGGTTTCTGATTCCTGTTTTGAATGTTGATTAATCAATCCTGAAGCTTCTATAAGAAGATGTTATCCCTTGTCATAAGGGAAAAAAAAATGAAAAATAATAATAAAGACAAAAATAAGGCATACTACTCAAGATTGGTGTAAAATTGCACTCATGTCTGTAATCTAAGGAGGCAGAACGGGAACATGACTCAGATTCTCCCATGGCAAAAATTCAATTCTCCGAGGTGAGTTGCATTTACTACTTGCCCCACAGACCAGCAAGCCCTCCTTGAGGCCTTGTTTTGCCGGGATGCTGTGAAAGGATTTTTCTTGTCAATATATATAGAAAAATCGCAGCAGCAATTTTAGCCTTTGGATTTCCACACAACAAATGAACATTATCACTGAATTATAGGATTGGCCCTTCTGCAGAATAACAAGTATTTACCTGTTGAACAAATATTTCCCACTCAAAATAAAGATCATAAATCTTAACAGTAATCCTGGAACCAGCAGCAGAGCAGAGAACAATGCAGATACTTACAAGTGGTGATTTAAAGCAATAAGGATTAAGTTCCAGAAGCATCTCTATTCAGGTATGGAAATATTGATATGACATTGAGATACGTCTACGGAAGATTACATTTGTATGAAAGTTCATGTTTGAGAAGTTTCTAAGAGACCATACCGTTAATTGGAAGTAGACAAAGATGAGAAGTAGACAAGAATGAGACTTCAGAATGTATGTGTTAAATGCTCAGTGATCTCTTGTCATTTGTTCTACATTTCTACTTTTTGATGAGTGAAACTAAAAAGCATGGCATAATTCTTTACTGAACTGTGTAAAATCTTTTTACAGGAAATTTGCCTGTCCAATTTTTTACTGTTGTTACTCTTTTTTTTCTTTTTTAGGATATATTTTGATATTACAGTAATATATCTAGGCATTTCTGAGCCACTTTCAAACTAGTGCCTATCAGTCTAGCTGTAACTGTTCAGGGTTTCATGTGGGCCAAATTATTTCTTCATAATAAGCTTTATGTGTAATGCAGTCGTAAGCTTTAATTCAGTAAGCATCCCTCTTTAAAAGTGTCTCATTCTGAAGCACTGTTCTAATTCACCTTAAAAAATATTTAATGTAACTTATGAATTAATTAAAGTTCAACCTGTATTATCAGATTAATTCTGGATGCCACGTATACCTCTATTGCAAATGAAGTTACAGCATTCAGTCAGTCCTTGTGTGTTCTCTGGCTCACATTTCCTTTGATTATGAATAAAAATCTCATTCAGAAGTAGATTTTCTGGAGATACAGGTTTTCCTAGATGTATCTGCAATTTGTACTAAACCTTCCTCCCTTCAGACAATATATATCATATATATGTAATTCATTCAGGTACCATGCTTGCAGTTTACAAGTGTTTGCATTTTAGGCATCCATTCTGAAGACTCTAATGGCAGCAAAAAATGATCAACTATGGCTTCAGCTGAAGGCATTTACTTTTGCATTTTATATGTAATTGTTTCATCTGTCACATGGTAGACCTTTTGACACCATGTAAATTCAGGAAAGAACTCAGTTTTCCAAAATCACACAGTATGAATAATACTAAATAGGCCTCCTAATTTCACAAAGAACATGCTCAGCCTTCTGGAAAGTTCCAGCTCAAAACAGATTAAGACAGAACTTAATAGTCTTTCTTTCAGTGAGATGTGATACGTCTTATTTTTGAAACTCTTTCAATAAATTTCTAAAGCTCTTGGTTACCCATCCCACAAGAGCTATCACAATTTTACAATCAGATCAAGTTAACAGTTCATTACTGTCTCAAGGGGGCACTAGGAAAGCAGAACTATATTTTCTGTATTTCTCCCAAGACTGCTTTTTCTGCATTTCTCCCAAGACTGCTTTTTCTGCTTTATCTTGATTCTCACTGAGTGTACAAGCCTTAAGTCCTTGGCTTCTAGCTATGGTCAAAGACCTTCAACTACCTTTGTAGATGTACCAAGAAGCTCTCATTTGGCAGCTGAAAAAAAGATCAGGAGAGGCATGTAGGCATTTCAAATAAAAGTAGTAGAAGAAGATTATTGAGAATTACAGCTTGTCAAACTGTCTTAGAATCTGCCTATGGATCTCCTACACTAGGAGAGATCTCAAAGAAAGGCAGCCAGCACTTTACGCATCTGTATTTTAAAGACTATTGATTTTCATTGAAGAGACGTATATACATACTGCCTAGATTTAAATGCCCTACAACTCATAACTATTTACTGAATGCTGCCAATGTATATGTGCATTTATATATGGGTATATATCTGTGAAAAAATGTATATGTATGTGTATATAAAATACATAATTAATAGACTTCCAGAAAGAGCACAGGTTTATCCTATGGCACTCTTTCCTCATGATGGTGCTAAAATGAGATTAAAATCTCACAGTTTTCTATGTCAAAATTTAAATTGTTTGCATTGTCAACATGCATAGTAACCAGGTAATTTTATTTTCTGAGGTCAGAAAGTAAAGGAAGAAATATATACTCTGGAACTCCCTAGGATAAAAAATAATTAACAATGTAATAACGTTAGTTCTAATGTTTTCAGCAACTTTTTATTTAGAAAATTTATCTGGTTAATGAAACAATAGTTGAGGAAAGGTAACAGCAACAGCAGCAATAAAACCTTTTGTTGTAACTGTTGGCTCTGTATAGCAGCAACATTTAACTAAAGAACATATAACGTAATAGAATTTGTGTTCGTCTACAGCTCCTTCTTAATGGCTCCAGCTGCAACATTAAAAAGCATCACTAGAATTTCAGACCTCAGAAAGTGTGTTGCTGCTGTTATATAGACAAGAAATGTGTATTTTCAAGAAAAAGAGAATTAAATGACAATGTGTCATATTCAAAAGAGGGAGGACAGAAAGAAATTGCAGCAAAAGTCCCTACAGAGTTTTGCATTTCATGCATTAGTGAGGATTACAAGAAATAAAAAATAAAAATATTAAAAAAAATAAAAAAAAAAAGAAAGAGAGAAAATGTTACTTCACAGGCTTCTTTCAAATGTAGTCTTAGGGAACAAATAAATCTTCAGAGACTTCTACAGAAAAAATAAAAATTCTCAGGTTGCAAAAGGGTTTGCATACAAATATGAAATTCTAATAAACTCAGCTCTGTACTCTTTATTGTATATAGTTTTCCATTTCATGATTACACATGCCTTTGTTTCAGAAAGATTATTTGCATCTCCCTGTGCTTTAACTGTTCCATGTATAGAAAATGATAGCAGGATGAAATTAATGATATTAACAAATGACAGTACTCTCTATATTGTTCCTCCCAAATAAAGATAGAAATAAGGAATCTTCCATGCCCTAAATGATGTGTTTCCCACAAGCCATTTCCCTGGGCAGTAACAAGTGCATTAAATTAGGCAATAACTAAGTTTCACTTGCTTTAAATGAGGTTATATCTTTCAATAAGTTAATACAGGACAATGGAATATATTAATCGTCATACAGAGCAATTATGCCATTCCATAATGTTTCACAGAAGGAGGCGAGAACTTTTGAAAAGCAGAAATGTTGTATAAATAATTATTGTATTTAATAATAGTTTTCAGCTCTGATTGATTGACATGGGAGTTATTTTACTTACAAGTTTATTTCACACCAATTGGATTCATCTTGATGAAGAAAATATTATATTTATATAGATTTCAGTGTAGAGAAGATCTTCAGACTATCTTTACAGATGAAATGGGATCCTGAACACTGGTTTGGACCAAAATGAGCTTAAAAAGGTAATAAACAGTATTTAAGAGCTATGTTGCTACATAAAGTTTTGGCCTGCCTGCACTCTGACTCTAATATTCAGTATTCATTTTAGTAGATGATTCCTATTTACTCTTATTCCACGTAAATTTCAAAACTTCCCTTCTGTCCAAGTTTTCAGATCTTCCTTTATATTTCATTTCAGGAAAGTGAGATATTCATTTTAAGATTATTAAATATGGGTCTGTGATGTAGGTAAAAGCTGTCATTTAGGTTCTACATTTCTTACAGTTACTAAAAGAAACACAACAGAAAGCTATTTTTGTTTTGAAAATATTTGCATTTATTTAGATTCTATTTATTCATTCTGAAAAAGAAGATAAAAATAATCTGTTTCATCTTTTGTTCTATGTTAATAATTTTTTCTATCTAGTTCTCTATGTAGAGAACCATTGGATTTTCATGAATAATTCATCATGGCACATAAAGAAATCTGTAAGAGACATTTTAATCTACAATAATTAAAAATGCTTTGAATAATGAATACTTGAAATAACCCTTTAAAATATTGTCTACTAAATCAGATTTAATGGTTATTTTTGTTGATAATTATTAATACAGAATTCACTATTATTTAGAAAAATAATAACTAGCATAGAAATGAATTAGCTACATATGTTCAGTAATATATTTTTAAGCATCTTTATCCTTATGTGTTATACAATTATATGACATCTAGAACTTAAAGTCTTCTAAATACAGTACATTGCTTTGACAAAATTGTCTGTAATGGCTCAGAAGAAAGAAGGCTTTGTGCAGCCTGACTATCCTTTCAGTGACCTCCAACAGATAAGGGGAGTGTTTCTTACACTTTCGCTGTAACTGAATCTGCTCTATTTGACTGAGGACTGGACTGAGCCTGCAGTGCTTACTGGTTGAATAACGATGCACCCATTAAAAAGCATAAATGTACCATATAGTTATTTAATTCAGAAAGAATCACTTCTTTTTTTTTTCTGTACAAGCATCAAGAAGAACACAGCCTGTATGTAAGTGTGGCAATGATCTCAAATAGCTTACATTTCTCTGCTAAATTGGTGCACCTGATGAGGTGTAAATGTAAAAATGCTGTGCACAATGCTACTATGTAAAAGCACAGCATCTGCTTTCCTCCATCTCAACTCTCTCTCCAGTGAAGCCATTTTACAATTCAAAACAGATACCTACATGCTACTTTCTTGAATCACAAAGTCTAAAATCTAACAATCAGTTCAATATATTGAAATATTTAAATACACATCTTGTCCTCTTCTGTTACGTGTGCTGGCTCTAAGCTGGCAAAACTCTTAAGAACATGCATAGTTTTAAGCATATGAGCAGTCCTCTTGACATAGAATACCATTATAGACTGTGATTAAGCTGACTTCAGCCCTGTCTGAAGACCAAGAATATAATTCTTCGCCTTCGCTAAAGACCAAGAACAAGAAAGTGTCTGTAGAATATTGAATTTTTATTGAAAATGTTGTCCAGAAGTATATGTAATATACCATACTGGCAAGTGAGCAGGTGTAAAATGTGGATAGAGAGTAATTAGCTGCAGAGGGGCATAGGGTTATTAGCATGATGATTATACTACAATCCATTTGCAAGAATGCATAGGACCTCTAAATTTGAAGGCACAAATCAACATTTGCTATTAATCAAACTTCCCAAGCCTAGAATTAGCTATATTCTAGCTTATCTATGTAACTAGACTCTGCAAGAAAAAAAAAATCACTCGAGTTGGTATAACATTACTTATAGGTAAATAATTTTAAGAGACAAAAAGGTACTCCTTTGTCTCATATAAAGTAAATGTGAATGGATGTGTAAAAGAAAGTGAATTAACAGACTGTTTTAATAATCAAAGGCAACTGTTACACCCTCTCTGCACACAACTGAACTCCAAGTACATACTCTTGCATTTAACAACTGCTGGTGAAGTTCGTGGAAACCTTCCTTTCAGGCAGTTATAGGCACCATGAAAGCCGTGAGATGAATAATCAGCTCTCAAGATTATCTCTAATTACTTGATGCAGCTATTTTAATCCTTCATTTTGAACATAAGATCAGTTTGCAGCTGCCTTGGGAGAGTTCAGGAAATAATGTTTGTTATTTCAGAAGATCCTATGAGAATGAAATTTTATTCCATTGTAATAGATAATAGAATAGTTTAACACCACATTCACTTCTAATTTTGATGTCTGCTGGATCTCAGACATCTTAGTTTTTATTTGTGAATCATGGATACATTAGTTACAGGTAAGCAGAAGGTATTAGAAGGTGTAGGAGGAGATACATGCAAAACTTCATTCAGTGCTCTCTTTTAAGCGCATAGTAAGGTGTTTCGTGTATTGTCTCCAATAGGTTTCTATGACTTCTTCATCTAAACAAAATGAATTAAGTCCTATAGGAATTAGCAACATCAAACCAGCTAAACAATTACGCTATCAAACGACTAAAACGTTAATAAAGGAGTTATAAATTAAAGTTGGAACACAATATATTCTCGAAATTTCTTGGAAAGGTAGGTCTAAGGTGGATGTAATTAAGAGCTTTGCAATCTGAAATATGAATATTTAATTATTCTAATACCTTCCAAAAATAGTACACATGGAGAAAAGACTTTCATTAGGGTTGAATAGCTGATGAAATAAGACAGAGGTAGGAAAGGAAAACATTTAACATTTTGTTCATTATTACTCAGTACTGGAAACCTATATGACTTTGCCAAATAAAAATTTATGCCCTTCTTCCAAAACTGTGAGAAAATACAAAGGGAAATAATGACTTCCATGATTTCTAAAAAATCATATAGAAATAATACTTTTAAAGAAGAAAATCTTGCATTCTATTTTTTCATTATTTCCACAGAAGTTAAAAACCCTTCTACAAGATTTGGACACTTAGAAAAAGTGCAATTCTAAGTGTCATGAGATTGATTCAAGGTGTAACAAGGAGTAGATGACTTCCAAGTCTCACTAAAATCCTAAAAAACGAAATAGAGCAGATCTAGACTTAAAACTAACAATTCTAGAAACAGAACAGAAATTTCTTGTATGTCCTTGTTATTGTTTCTGAAGGTTAAGCTTGTGGCATGCAAAGTTACTGCATGCAGAATTACTGAGGGTTAAACAGTTGTAGGACTTTAAGCATAAAATTATAACAGGATTTTAATTTTTATGAATCTATGTTAACAAAAATTTTTAAAAATACATCAGTCTATGCTAATTGGAGCTTTAAAGCACAATGTTTCTGGTGAAACTTTTCTGTCCTCAACTTGGTGAAATTTGAGGATATTGTCACTGAAAAGTATTACAGAAGAGGGATAAATCAGAAGAAAGCACTGACAGAAAATACAGCACTCCATGTTATTTGCATTCTGACTATTTCAAAGTGTAAGTTCTCAGCACCATACAAAGTTACAAGATTTTATCCGTTTAAAACTGAAGGGCTGTTTTAATTCATATATGCTATATAATTATATCATTCTAGCATGAAAACAGCTTTCCAGAATCATGATTTAAGCTTATAACTTCGACAGCATAGCATTGATCTAGTATCTGATCAACAGGATCTCCATAACTTGATAATGTCAATTAGCTGGTTTTGATGCAAACTACATTTCTGAGTTATGTAACTGTTCTCGTGAAATAATCTTTTATTTATTTATCAATTTTAATGAGAATTCATGTCTCTGTTTAGTTTTCCATTCTGTAATGTTAATTTGAAGAAATTAAGCTTATTATTTCCAATGTTGATTTTCTTGCTTCACTTAAAATTTAGAAAGGAAGCACATTAGCTTGTAAATTATCACTATGTGACAAAAGTACAAGATTAGAAGCAAATAATAAAAAGTCTTATATAAGTACTACATCACATGTGTCATTTGGTAACATGATATCATATTGATTATATTAATGTAACATCATATGATTTTACTATTTTCACCAAAGAAAGATGAGATGAATTTTGTGTTTAAATGCAATCATATGAATCATACAGGATTGTATGTTTAAAGAGAAATTGAATTCCAATTTTCTTTGGATAAATATAAATTAATGGTTCTTATGAAAAGGAACACGTCAAGTTTTCCTTATTTGGTTTCCTTTAGGAACATTGCTGTATATATATTGGTAGAAAATATATATATATTTTCTACTGTCACATGTACTTCAGTTCTTATACACAAAAGTAGAACTTAGTACTGCTTTTGTATTCATCTACAAAAGAGATCTGAATCTTTCTTGTCTCAATCAGCACAAGGTACAATTTAAAACACCTATCACATCTTTGAGGAAATGAAATGTTATTGAGAATTTTTCTGGGGAAAAAAGGTTACTGGACTTAAGTGTGTAGAAGATCACTGACAAAGTGAGTTAGTGAGGGTGTCTGAAGGTAGAGCTGGCACAGCATCAGTCCAAAATATAACTGCCTGTATGTTTTTGTTATCCTGTCACTCATATCATTACTAAAATACAATTACAGAAACAAAACACACCTGGCACCACAGCCTGCTTCTCTACCACTGACAGCAAAAAAAGGTATCATATTTAAAAATACAGAAAGATTAGGAAAAAAAAAAAAAGATGTCAAATCTCTCAGAGTGTTAATTCAATTTTATGTCAGAATAAAAAAACCTCCTTTCCAGGCATAAAGTCCACTGGCACAGACTAAACTTCATTATTGCATTTACATGTATGTGTATGTGTGTACCTGTGTGACATTTGACATGCTGCTTTTAACATGCCATGCCTGGACCTTTTAGTAACATGGGAAAAGGCTGAGAATGTTCATTGTTTAGTGTTTTGCTTTTCAGGCACCACGTTGACTACCACCAACAAACCATGGTAAAATTGGACATAGAGAATAGAGGAAGAGAAAAGAAGAAAATTCAGTCACTGGTTTTCCTCAGAAACAAGAGTAGATGTGAAAGTTTGAATGTCTGAAATACTTTGTGTGTGAAAATTTTGTGTTTTCCTTGAATTTCAACATAAATTCTGTAATAGATACTTACACATTTAAAGTAATGTTTAGATATAGATTAACAGAAGATTCTCATAGCCTCACTGATGAGTGTGCTTTGATTTTGCACATTTTCTAAAATATATGGCACATTAGTTTTGGCAAATGTTTAATTATTTCTGCAAAAAGAGTATGATGGGACATTTTGCTGAAGTTGTATCTAAAGTTCAACATTTAAATAAAGCCTTGCTGTCACCCACACTTTAACTCTGATTATATAATATTCCTAGTGATCAAAGTGCATTGCCCTTCTCTTTTCCATATTGACTTTACTACATTTCAATTTAACATCTCTTTTCACAGATCTCTACATGATGTCCTTCTTGCCTTTATTATGAATTTCTGTTGTTAAAAAGCAGCAATTCCAGTAACAACCCTTAATTTGTGATTCAGACTTTTGCCTTTGAAAATAGTTTCTCAACCCATTACTATCAGTAGTGTAGTACAAAACAGACCATTAAAATAATTGATAATGTTCCCTCTCGCAATAGTAGCTCACAGATTTCCATACCAAGGGAGTGACATCATCTGGCAAGTTCTTTCAGCTCTTCCTACATTTTTTTTTGTATTATTGCATCTTCTAGCACTATACTTTGTTCACACTGGGCAGTTTTCTAAAATGATGCAAGTCTTTTATACTTCACTTTCTCTAGTTTTATTTCATGATGTTTCATTTTTTGTCAATTAACTCTACCTTAGCTTCATGCTTAGCTACCCATAATACATACACTACTACCCTAGACTATCAAAATAATCAGATCTCATGCTGTCTTCAGTTACAGCCCGTCTTCAGCATTTAGTAGTAATTGAACGTTACTTCAGTTTCTGTGATTTCATATTTCTTAATTTAACTTTGCTCTTCATTTAATCCCTATTTCCTCTCTGGATAACCATTTTTATATGAAACAACAAGATAATGTTAATTTGTCTTACTAAATTAATTTAACTAAAGATACATAAAAAAGAATTACAATAATCCATATTTTGATAAACTGAAGTGTCAGAAGATGAAATGCTACCATATTTATGCTTAGATATTTTGAGGATAAACCAAGACTATATTCTCCAAAAGGCTTTAAGAATAAAATTGTTGAACAGCCAGAAAAAAATACTTCAGTGGCTAATTAAAATAAGTTACTATAATAGAAGATTAGTAGGAACAGATAATGTTTATATCAAAATCAAGAAAAATAAAGTTACTACAGGCTAAGGAAAAGAGAAACTGAAAGCATCATAAAGCATTTAGATACATTGATAGAAAATAATCCACAGCTGTCTTTAAAGTAAAAAAAAAAAAAAACATAGCTCTTCAATCTGCTAGAAATTGTTAAGCATCTCTATGGAATACTTGATAAAACAAACTTGTTCGTTACTTGACCTTTCTGGTCAAGGTCCTTCTGGATGACATCCCTTCCCTCCAATGTGTTGACCTCACCACTCAGCTTGGTGCTGTCAGCAAATGTGCTGAAGGTGCACTCAGTCCATGTAGCGGACAAATAATACCAGTTAAGATGTTAAATAATATCCATCAAATCCATGTCTTTAAACTACAGTTTAGAGACAAGGATGTTGTGTGGGACAGTGTCATATGCTTTGCACAAGTCCAAGTAGATGACGTCAGTTGCTCTTCCCTTACCCACCAATGCTGTAACCCCGTTGTGGAAGGCCACCAAATTTGTCAGGCACAATTTGCCTTCAGTGAAGTCATAATGGCTGTCACCAGTCACCTTCTTGCACACACCTCTCTGTGTGCCTTAGCACAGTTGCCAGGAGGATCTGCTGCATTATCTTGCTGGGGACACACAGGTGACATTTGAGTGGTCTGTACTTCCCTGGATCTTTCTTTTTTCCCTTTTTAAAATGGAGGTTATATTTTCCCTTTTCCAGTAACAGGGAACTTCACTGGACTGCCACGGCTTCTCAAATATGATGAATAGTTGTTTAGCAACATCATCTGCCGATTCTCTATGGACCTTCGGATGCATCTCATCATGCCCTGTGTATCTGTGTACATTCAGGTTCCTCAGATGGTCTTAAACCTAATCCTCTCCTGCAGCAGGCAGTTCTTCATGTCTCCCTTCCATGCCTCTATCTTCTGTGGCTTGAATGGTGTGGCTAGAGCACTTGCCAGTGAGGGCTAAAGTGAAAAAGTCATCGAGTGCCTTAGCCTTCTCCATATCCTGGGTAACCAGGTGTCCCATTTCTTTCAGGGGAGGCTTCACATTTTCCCTTATCTTCTTTTTATCACTTATATACTTACAGATGCTCTTCTTCTTGCCATTGATATCCTTAGCCAGAATCAATTCTATCTGGGCTTTAGTTTTCCTAACTTGGTCCCTGGTTTCTCAGACAATGTCTCTGTATTCCTCCCACGTTAGCTTTACTTCCACCCTCTGTAGGTTTCCTTGTTGTGTTTCAGTTTGGCCAGGAAGTCCTTGTTCATCCTGGCTTATTTACCTGGGCTCCTCTTTCATAGAATCATAGAATCATAGAATGGTTCAGGTTGGAAGGGACCTTAGAGATCATCTTGTTCCAACCCCCCTGCCATGGGCAAGGACACCTCCCACTAGACTAGGTTGCTCAAAGCCCCATCCAGCCTGGCTTTGAATACTTCCAGGGAGGGGGCATCAACGACTTCTCTGGGCAACCTGTTCCAGTGTCTCACCACCCTCACAGTGAAGAATTTCTTCCTTATATCTAGTCTAAATTTACCCTCTTTCAGTTTATAACCATTACCCCTTGTTCTGTCATTATCTATCCTTGTAAAAAGCCCCTCCCCAGCTTTCCTGTAGGCCCCCTTCAGGTACTGGAAGGCTGCTATCAGGTCCCCCCGCAGCCTTCTCTTCTCCAGGCTGAGGAGTCCTAACTCTCTCAGCCTGTCCTCGTAGGGGAGGTGCTCCAGCCCTCTGATCATCCTCGCGGCCCTCCTCTGGACCTGCTCCAACAGCTCCACATCCTTCTTGGGCTGGGGGCCCCAGAACTGGACACAATACTCCAGGTGAGGTCTCACGAGAGCAGAGTAGAGGGGCAGAATCACCTCCCTCGCCCTGCTGGCCACGCTTCTCTTGATGCAGTCCAGGATGCGGTTGGCCTTCTGGGCTGCAAGCGCACACTGCCGGCTCATGTTGAGTTTCTCGTCAACACACACCCCCAAGTCCCTCTCCTCAGGGCTCTTTGTTGGGCTTCATCATTCCTGAGCTTGGAGGAGATGATTCTCAAATATTAACCAGTTTTCTTAGGCCGTTCTTCTCTCCAGGGCTTTTATCCCATTGAACACTATCAAACAGATCCTTAAAGAAGCCGAAGTCTGCTCACTCAAAGTCCAGAGTTGTGATCTTGCAGTGTGCCCTCCTCACTGCCCTAAGGATCATGAACTCCATCAACTCATGGTCACCACAGACAAGGCTGTCTTTGACCTTCACATTCCCAATTCACAATAAGCCTCTCCTTGTGAAAAACAAGGTCTATCATAGCACCTCTCTTTGTTGACTTCTGTATCATTTGGAGAAGGAAGTTATCAATACATTCCAGGAACCTCCTGGATTGCTTATACCCTGCCATGTTGTTCCTGCAACAGCTATAGGGGTGGTTGAAGTCCTTCATGAGGACCAGGGCTTGTGAATGTGTGGCTGCTCCTATATGCTGAAATGCTGATGTTTCTCTAAATTTCCAACGTTTCACGACGCTTACATCATGCTGCGTTGGGTTACATCATGTTACGACTAGTGATATAACCCGTCGCAATGCAATGCACACATCGCTTTCAGTAAGCACTTTGTAAACCTGTCCACATGGCCATGAGAGATTTGGGTTGCATTAAGTGACGTTTTGTTTCTATAGTGTTTCTGGGTGCTCATGAGTAGAAATTTCTTTGTTTTTAAATAGAAGCAAAATATCTTCTAAATATACAAAGCAAGCATTCAGAACATTCAAGTAATCTTGATCTGACAATTATATGAATAGCCATCTACATTAATATACAAGGTCTGCTCTGAAAGCAACGTTTTCTATTTTATTATGTTGGCCCACGAAAACAGAGGCGGATGTTGGTGGTATGGCAGCTAGGGTTGAACCTTCCCGCCAATAGTCTGTTAAATTTTGTTGCCACGCGACAGATGGCAGCAGAGGGGCAGACTGACAAAATGGTGTCTGACATGGAAGTGCATATGAAACAAAGATTTCATGAGTTTCTTTGTGTGGAAAAAATTACACCCATTGACATTCATCGATGGTTGTTGAACATTTATGAAGACCAAACAGTGGATGCTAGCACAGTGAGATGGTGGTGATGTGTTTCAGCAGTGGCAACAGTGACAGTGGGTCACCTCCATTGGAGCAGATTTTTAGGAGCATGGCATGCAGGCTCTTGCTCATCACTGGTGAAAACGCACTGCTAATGATGGTAACTATGTTGAAAGACAGTTTTATAGGTAAGAATTTCTCTATCAAATGGTGTTATTGTGTTCTTTGTAGCTGCTGTAGTTTCCAGGGAAATAAACAGGAGGCATTACTTTCGGAGCAACCTACATATTATACAGTAAACTCAGAAGCAAGTAAATTGAGAGAGAAATGACAGATGTTACCCTCTCACTAAAAACACATTTACTCTTTAAGTATTAAATGCAGGTACTATATTGTTTTGCTTTGTTTTTTTTGTTTTGTTTTGTTTTGTTTTGTTTTGTTTTGTTTTGTTTTGTTTTGTTTTGTTTTGTTTTGTTTTTTTTTGTTTTGTTTTGTTTTGTTTTGTTTTGTTTTGTTTTGTTTTGTTTTGTTTTGTTTTGTTTTGTTTTGTTTTGTTTTGTTTTGTTTTGTTTTGTTTTGTTTTGTTTTGTTTTGTTTTGTTTTGTTTTGTTTTGTTTTGTTTTGTTTTGTTTTGTTTTGTTTTGTTTTGTTTTGTTTTGTTTTGTTTTGTTTTGTTTTGTTTTGTTTTGTTTTGTTTTGTTTTGTTTTGTTTTGTTTTGTTTTGTTTTGTTTTGTTTTGTTTTGTTTTGTTTTGTTTTGTTTTGTTTTGTTTTGTTTTGTTTTGTTTTGTTTTGTTTTGTTTTGTTTTGTTTTGTTTTGTTTTGTTTTGTTTTGTTTTGTTTTGTTTTGTTTTGTTTTGTTTTGTTTTGTTTTGTTTTGTTTTGTTTTGTTTTGTTTTGTTTTGTTTTGTTTTGTTTTGTTTTGTTTTGTTTTGTTTTGTTTTGTTTTGTTTTGTTTTGTTTTGTTTTGTTTTGTTTTGTTTTGTTTTGTTTTGTTTTGTTTTGTTTTTAAAAAGGAAAAAAATATAACCTCCATTTTAAAAAGGGAAAAAAGAAAGATCCAGGGAAGTACAGACCACTCAAATGTCACCTGTGTGTCCCCAGCAAGATAATGCAGCAGATCCTCCTGGCAACTGTGCTAAGGCACACAGAGAGGTGTGTGCAAGAAGGTGACTGGTGACAGCCATTATGACTTCACTGAAGGCAAATTGTACCTGACAAATTTGGTGGCCTTCCACAACGGGGTTACAGCATTGGTGGGTAAGGGAAGAGCAACTGACGTCATCTACTTGGACTTGTGCAAAGCATATGACACTGTCCCACACAACATCCTTGTCTCTAAACTGTAGTTTAAAGACATGGATTTGATGGATATTATTTAACATCTTAACTGGTATTATTTGTCGGTTACATGAACAGTGGGACTGAGTGCACCTTCAGCACATTTGCTGACAGCACCAAGCTGAGTGGTGAGGTCAACACATTGGAGGGAAGGGATGCCATCCAGAAGGACCTTGACTGGCTTTAGAGGTGGGCCCGTGCAGACATCATGAAGTTCAACAAGGCCAGATGCAAGGTCCTGCACCTGGTTCAGAGCACACTCTCCCAAACACAATTACAGTCTCAGTGATGAGTAGATTGAGAGCCACACAGTGGAGAAAGACTTGAGGGTGTTAGTGGATGAAAAACTGAGCATGAGCAGGCAATACGCACTCGCAGTGTGGAAAGCCAATTGGATCCTGGACTTCATCAAAAGTTTGGCCACCAGGCCAGGGGAGGTTATTGCTCCCCTCTACTGCACTGCTCATAAGAACTCGCCTGGAACACTGTGTTCTGCTTTGGAAACTCTGGCATGTGATAGACATGAACATGTTGAAGTGAGTCCAGAGGAGAGCCACAAAGATTATGAGAAGGCTAGAAAACCTCTCCTATGAAGACAATCTGAGAAAGTTGGAGTTCTTCAGCTTAAAGAAAGAAGGCTCTGAGGAGACCTTACGGCACCCTTCCAGTACTTAAATGGGGTATAGAGGAAAGATGGAGAAAGCCTCTTTATCATGGATTGTAACAATAGGACAAGGAGTAATGATTTTATACTAAAGAGTGTAGATTTAGATTAGACATTTGGAAGAAATTCTTCAAAACGAGGGTTAGTGTACTGGGACATGTTGCCCAGAGAAGCTGTGTATTTCCCATCCCTTGAAGCATTTGAAATCGGGTTGGCTGGTACTTTGAGCAACCTGGTCCAGTGGTACATGTCTTGCCCATGGTAGGAATGTGGGAACTAGATGGTCTTCAAGGTTACTTCCAATTCAAAACACTCTGTGATTCTGTGAGAGTTACGAAAGTTTACTGTTTTGGGACTAAATCCCATCCTTTCTGCACCATCTCTCACCTGTTTATTTCTGTCCTTCTGCTGAAAGATAATTCAATTGTTGTGATTTCTCCAGTTTTCATCTCAGATAAAAATGTATCAAGTTAGCAAAGAACAATTCTTGAAACTGATTGAGCTAAAACACTGTGACTCGAACGGGCTAGGAGACAGTCATCTGAGTAACTTGTCTAGCAGAGGCAGCAATTACTGTCTTGGAGTGTGACAGTGACTTTGCTGGCACAGCTGCAATAGGAAAAGGATTTATTTGCTTCCTTGAAATATTTAAGCAGGTGAGAAGTCATTAGCAGAGAAGGAACGATTAAGAATTTGCTAGAGAAAGATAAACACTAATTCAATCTGTAAGAACAGAATCAGAAAGCATTCTGTCATAAGGAAGCAGAAGCTACAACTGATAAAAGAGCAAATGCCAAGGAATGACAAGCTCCTCTGCACTTAATACAGTCGATTCCCCAAAATCTGTTATTGAGTCACAACAGAAAAATATCTGATTTCTGCTCATGCTGTTCTGAGCCCTTCACCTTTAATGACAAGCTATGCTATGCCAACATAAATCAGGTACTCCTATTCTTTAGTGCATCTTAAAAAAAATACTAATGAAATGTCTATAAACAACTCACAGTACAGTCAAAGTGACTTGCTACAACTGAAGTAAAAAGACAAATTTCTGGAATGGCTTTGGAATACTTTGGAAAATTCTATGTGTGTATTAGGCACACAGTCCCTCTGAAATCAGGGCAATTTACGGTCAGTTTTATTCTAAATAAAGTAAGTACAAAGGGTTACATCTTAAATGACCCATTCTAAACAAGAAAAAAAAGAACCATAAAAAAAGCACTATATATACAGTGGTGTAGCCACAGCAATTACATTAATATGGGTAGATTTACATGGAGAATAAAATGTTTCGATGCTGCATTGTAACAGCAATCAATTTTTACCTCTGTTAAATTCCTGTAGCAAGTAGGGAGCAAAAAGTAGACTGAGTTTTCAGGTTGTCTGAAAGGCATTATACCTTTCAGGGCTCTTTCTGGGAAAACACTAATTATGCATCAACTTTCACTCAAGTTTTTGCCTAAAGGCACAATCTGGACATAAATTATTGTTTATATCACTGACTCCAGAAAATATTCACTCTTTTCTGAAGAAAAATTGTTCTTAGAATCAGGTCAGAATTCCATAAACATTAAGTAAGATGAAAAGTCTCTTTTTCTAGATTATGTAAAACCTTTAAAGGAACAATTTGGGTTTATTGACTTCTTGCTCTAAGGTTTATGTTAAAACATTTATATTTCATTTTAATTAGTAGGATAATTTATTCTGGAGTTTTCTATCAACTTAGTGAAAAGTATTATGTCCTTCCTTCATCAAGTAGCAAACATTCATGACATGACAGGCTAAGTCATAATAATGTGACTTCTGCTAATGAGGCATTGCTGTTTTTGCTTATGAAATTTTTGTCATATTTCTAATTTATAATTGAGGAAAAAATAAATGAAAAAAGTTGAAACAGTCTGAAAGTAGACTTTTTGATACAGAAGTTGTAAAAATGTATCTTGTCGTATGAAAAGAGAAGCATATTCTTTTCTGTAGTGATATACAGTTTCAGTTACTTGTTTATAGTCACATGCACATATCTACAATGTCTGCATTTGTTAAAATTTAAATTAAAGTACATAGCTAGTTGAGAAACAGAAGGGATACATGGAACTTCATAATGTCTTTAAAGTTTCCAGTTTCATGTAGTTTTGACCCACCATAAATTTTTCACATAACATGGTATACTGTCTTGTATGCTGTAGGTATACTCATCTCATGCATTCTGAATAGACACTGAAAAGAATTTATCTTAAGGCGTTACATTGTCGGTATTTTAACAACATTACTGAAGACCCAATCCCTGTTTTAAATATGACAATCTCAGTGTTTATTGCACTTGTAGAACTGCATTTTCACACAAAAGGTTACAACAAATAATGACTATAGGATGGCCAATGATAGCAAATAATACGTGTCTTTTCACATAAATTGTCATTATTTGTTTGTATAGATGGAGTGAGATGAAGACTATTTACAGTATTTGTTTGCTTAAAAATAACACAAACACTGGGAAGAAAGTAGGCCTTCAGCAGCTTTGGGAAAATGATACAGAAAAGGAAAAAGTTACTAAATTAAAATCCTTCTTCCTCAGCTCTCATAACATTCGGCATCTGCTCTTTTCTGAGATAGACTCTATTACGCATGCAGGAGTCTTTGTAGATCCTAAAAGTTGTAAAAGGATCAGCAGATATCAGAGAAGCAAACAGACTATTTAATATTTAGTCTTTGTTTTACCCTCAGCATGTCCAAGTACAACACGAGTTTTGCTTGAAGATGTGTTAGGGCAGCTGCAGTGTTTATTTGAGGAGCGTCGTTTGAACGACAAATCATAAGTATATAGCCGGTACTGCTTCTTCCATTGCTTATAAATACACTGCAAATGAAAACCTTGAAATGCTATAAAGAAAGGCATGAATTTAGAAGAAAACTGTAATCCTAACTCCACCTGTAATTTAAAAGAGAAAAAGGAATATATATATCAACTGCCTAAGGAAATGAAACTGTACATCTTGTGCTTCTAACTCTTTATTTTTGGTACTCCATCCCAACTATGGATAAATATGAACTACAAAGTATTTTCTAGGGACTGGATTATAGAGAAGTTATTAAAATGGCAGAATATATTCCCAGAAGTCCAAGACAAGCCACATCATATTGTTCATGCAAGTTACCCTCAACAGTTCCAGAATTAAAGACTCTTTCCAAAGTTGCCGTATGTGACTAAAAGAGAGATCAGACAGCAAGTCCTACTAATAGGAGCTGAATTAACAGCCCAGGTAATGAAATAAATGAACTGTGTTTATCTGAAACCTCCGATGGGACCTTTGTTACTCCCTGATGAGTTATAAAAATAGAAATTCCTGTTCTTCAGGACTACCATCTTTTATTGTCACGCTACCTCAAACCACACTGTAAGACACTGTCTTAAATCTCTTTCCCTTGGGAACTCATTCTGAAAATAGTGTGATAATTGTGGGCCAAAAGCTGCTGTCAAATTTACTTTTGAAAATCCAGGACAACTTAATCATAGAAAACATGACTGAATAATCTAGCTACATGTCATATCATATAAAGTAGTTGCATTGCCTTGGAGGTGGGAACTGAACAGAAAGCCAAGACACTATCAGAAGAAAGAGTAAAGAAACAATAAAAGTAACCATTCCAGCAAACTTCAGAATAGATGGTCATAGTGGATTATCTTCATGATTTTCACAACAGAGAGAACAATAAAAGTTAGAAATCCACACACGTCAATAAAAAAAACTCATTCAAATGAACTGGAAATCTGCAAAGAATTAATTTCATAATAAGGAACAAAGAATATTAGTAAAGAAAATTAATAGACTAATTAGAATAACAAACATGATACTTTCATTATTTGTCCACTGAATCTCAAACAGCTGTACATCTCGTGAGTAAAATTCAGATGTGGGGTTTAACTCCACATTAAAAAAAGTAAGCTGCAAATTGATTTTGTAAATCCGAGCTTCAGAGTAACCCTCAGTTAAGGAAGTTATATTTGTGTTCTCCAGTTTACAACTGCTGTAACAGATGTGGCAGCTAGGGATAGCCCAAAGTCCAGGCTCCAGATTTCACACCCTTAGCTCATTTGTAGTTGTTTTCTAAGCACATTCATTACTCTGTGAAGATGAAAATTGTATTTTTGCTCTCTTCCAATATCTGGCATGAAAAATTATAACGAATAGCCAGAAATCAATGTAGTTACTCACAGACATAAACTTCTACAATTTTAAATAATGAGCAGAGAACCAGAGAGCAGAGAACTAAGCCTTAGTTATCTACATATATTAGAAGCTGTAAAAATTCCTTTTGAATTTCAAAACCTAACTTAGGCCCCTAAAGAAGAGAAAGAATTGAGCCTCAGTGGGCAATGGAAAGAGGAAGCCCCTCCAGGAAGCAATTCATACTACCAGTGAAAGGCAGGATTTACGACCTCAGCAGGTTAGCTATAAAACATTAATGTTCAATTCTGTCAATTCTCTTATAAACACAGTTCCTACCATCCAGCCAGAAATTTAAACTGAATATCTATTACTAAAAAAAAAATAATTAAAAATAAAGCCAACAACAAAATAACAAAAAAACTAACTTACAGATTGCATCACTGATTGGTAAAATAGACAGAAAACCAAAAAAAGACTTTGAAATATAATACTAAAAATCAAATTAGCACACAAAGGTTTCAATTACAGGGAAAAAAATAAAACTGCTTTAATGAGTCCCTTAGAGATTGTCTGTGATATGTAAAGTTGCCACGTACAGAGATCCCTGAGCTAGCACCGAACGGGCTTACTGGCAACTGGAAGCAGAACTATTTCACATTTCTCCTACCCAAGCTACTTAGCTACATTAAGTGGCAATCTATTTATGCTCCCCACTTCAAGCAGTATTGCACAATGTAGACACATTGGTTAATTTGGGGTAAGCTTAGGAATATTTAGCAGTATTTTATATTGAAGACATTCTCCCAAGATTTTTCCGCTAGCATCTGAATTTATTTGTATTATATTCATGCATTGAAACATTTTTAATATTAAAATATTAATTTCATTCTTTCAAAAAAATTAATGAAACTAAATTTCTCCAAGTCACAAACGGATCTTTTTATGGCATCTACTTTAAATATTTATCAAGAATTTATTTTTATCAAATGGTAATGTTTACATAAGGAAAATATATATTTGTACTACAAAAATTTTTTATTACAACATTACAAATATATAATTATTGTTACAATTTAAACTAAACAATACAACTGAAGTAAATGTCGTATTAGTTTAAATGAACAGTGGCAAACAGAGAAATCTGTTTTCTAATAACTATGTGATACTGTTAAAGTGAATTACCACTATTTTCAAAAAATTAGGATTTCACATGATTTATTACATTAAATATTATTTTTTTCTAGCTATTGTGAATGAGAAAAATCATGAGTCAGCAGTGTGCCCAGGTGGCCAAGAAGGCCAATGGCATCCTGGCTTATATAGTGTAGTCAGCAGGACCAGGGAGGTGATTGTCCCTCTGTACTCGGCTCTGGTGAGGCTGCATCTTGAGTATTGTGTTCAGTTTTGGCTCCTCACTACAAGAAAGACATTGAGGCCCCAGAGCATAGAATCATAGAATCACAGAATGGCCCGGGTTGGAAAGGATCCCAAGGATCATCAGGTTCCAGCCCCCCTGCCACAGGCAGGGCCACCAACCTCCAGATCTGATACTAGATCAGGTTGCCCAGGACCCCATGCAACCTGGTCTGGAACACGTCCGGTGTTGAAACATCCACAACCTCTCTGGGCAGCCTGTTCCAGCACCTCACCACTCTCTCAGTGAATTACTTCCCCCTGACGTCTAATCTAAAGCTTCCCTCCTTCAGCTGAAAACCATTCCTCCTTGTCCTATCACTGTCTACCCTTCTGAAAAGTTGGATTCCCTGTTTATAATGTCCTTTTAAATACTGGAAGGCTGCTATGAGATCCCCCCACAGCCTTCTCTTCTCCATGCTGAACAAGCCCAGCTCCCTCAGTCTGTCCTCAGAGGGGAGGTGCTCCAGCCCTCTGATCATCTTTGTGGCCCTCCTCTGAACCCTCTCCAACAGCTCCACGTCTTTCCCAGATTGGGGGCCCCAGACCTGGACACAGTACTCCAGATGAGGCCTCACGAGGGCAGAGTAGAGAGGGACAATCACTTCCCTCTCCCTGCTGGACACCCCTCTCCTGATGGAGCTCAGGATACCACTGGCCTTTCAAGCTGCAAGAGCACACTGCTGGCTCCTGTTCAGTTTTTCATCCACCAGGTCCTTCTCCACAGGGCTACTCTCCAGGATCTCTTCTCCCAGTTTGTATACATATCTGGGATTACTTCAACTCAAGTGCAAGACCTTGCACTTTGCTGTGTAGAACCTCATTAGGTTCACACGGGCCCACCTTTCGAGTTTATCAAGGTCCCTCTGGATGGCATCCATTCTTTCTAATGTATGAACTGCACCACTCAGCTTGGTGTCGCTGGCAAACTTGCTGAGGGTGCACTCAATTCCATCATCAACGTCATTGATGAAGATATTGAAGAGAACCGGTCCCAAGACAGACCCCTGGGGGACACTGCTNGTTTCCCTTTTTCCAGTCATCAGGGACTTCACCCGACAGCCATGACTTTTCAAATATGATGAAGAGAGGCTCAGCAACCGCATCAGCCAGCTCCTTCAGAACCCTAGGATGCATGTCATCTGGCCCCATAGACTTGTACAAATTCAGTCTCATGAGGCGGTCTCAGACTTCCTCTGCTCTTACAGTGGGGGAGGGATTTACTCCCCCTTCTCCCACCTAGCATGTCCAGAGAAGGGCAATGAATCTCATGAGGGGTCTGGAGCACACGTCTTAGGAGGAGCAGCTGAGGGAACTGGGATTGTTTACTCTGGAGAGAGCAGGCTCAGGGGAGATACTATCACTCTTTCCAACTATCTGAAAGGAGGTTGTGGTGAGGTGGGGATCAGCCTCTTCTCCCAGGTAACTAGTGATAGGATGAGAGGTAATGGCCTCAAGTAGTACCAGGGGAGGTTCAGGCTGGATGTTTGGAAAAACTTCTCTGAAAGACTGTTTAGGCACTGGAACAGGCTGCCCAGGGAATTGGTAGAGTCACCATCCCTGGAAGCTTTCAAGAAAAGTGACATGATTTAGTGGTATGGTGGTGATGGGTTGATGATCTTAGACTAGATGATCTTTTCCAACTTCTATGATTCTATGATTCTGTTGTTTTTTTTTTTTTAATATTCAACTGATTATCATTATAATTATGTAAGAGCTGTAAGAGCTGTCATGACACTAACACAAGAGGGAGCCAATGTTCACCCCTTGTATTATGTACTGATCCAGCTGTACACTGAAAATTTTGTCCAGAAGGCTACAGTAAGAAACAGTATTAAAAGCTTTGCTGAAATCAAAAAAGTTTACATCTATTGGCTTTCTTTGGTCAACTAGATTGGTAACTTTTACATAAAAAGATATAAAGTTTGTTAAACAGGACTTTCTCCTCATGAACCTGTGTTGGCTGTGACCAATGACTGCATTGTCTGTCAAATATTTTGCAACTCCCAGAATAACCTCCATAATTTCACTAGGCTCTGAAGTAAGACTGATAGGCCTGTAATTATCAGGATCTGCTCTTCTTGACAATTGGGACAACAGTTGCCAGCTTCCAGTCAACAGAGATCTCTCCAGATTCCCAAGATCATTGAAAAATAATTGAGACAGGTCTCATGATGACATCAGTCAGTTCTTTGAGCACACTAGGATGAATCTCATTAGTCCCCATAGACTCTTACGTATCCAGCCTGAGCAGCAAATCCCACACAAGTTCAGAGCTGTCTGGTCCCATAGGCATGGTCCTCCAGCTCAGGTCTCTGGCTGTTTGCGTTGAAAACAGAAGCAAAGAAGGCATTAAATATCTCTGTTTTGTCAATGTCTCTATTTGTGAGGTGACCATCCTCATCACATAATGGACCAATGTTATTTCTGGTCCTCTGTTTACTGTTAACATATTTTAAAAAGCCCTTTTTATTACTCCCATAGTACTGGCCAGTATCATCTCTAATTGAGCTTCAGTCACACAAATTTTATTGCTACAATGGTGAAGAGCATTTCTGCAGTCCTCCCACATCACCCAACCTCGCTTCCAGTTGCCATATACTTTGTTCTTCTGCTTAGGCTTTAGAAGAAGATCCCTGTTCAGTCAAGCCAACTTTCTCCCCCACCTCAGTTTCAACATTTTGGAATTGCCTGTTCCAGTGCTCTTAAGAAATGGTACTTAAAATGTGAACAGCAGTGACAGACAGATTCAAAGGCAGAATCCCAGGGGACTTTGCTTGAGCAGCCTGAAGCTTGCTCTCCCCATATCCAGGGACAGAAGTCTGTTCTTCCCACATCCAAGGTTGAAAATGACACTATCCACACAACAGAATGGTGAAAATGTATTAAATAATTGTATTAGGATGGGGTAAAACATAAAACTTTCACAATGAAAATTTCCAGGAAAGAAAGAAGCTTTATTGTTTTTAGTAGAAATAAAAGATTTAATAAGCTATGATAAATTGAATTCCAATTCAACGATAACTTGAATTCCAAAAAAGGTGTCAAGAATGAGATTAAACCTTAATGCAAGTTTCAAGACAGAAAAAAAGTTAAACTGCATAAAGGCTAAAAGCTAAAACATAGTTCATAACATAAACATATCCAATGTAACTTTGCTCCTTTTTCAAAGCTGTAAAGAAAATACAAAACAGCAATTACTTTTCCCATTTGAGACAATCATAATTTAACTGCTAAAAAACAAGTGAAATGATCATGGCTTAGGTATATCCATGCCATAGGCAAATTATCTCTGGAATCTGCATATACGCCAATACTAACTCAAAGAAATCACCATTTCTAGGATTCATTACACATAGGATTTATTTATGATACACTGTGAAACAATATAGTTTTAATATGGAATAAAACTAAACAGAGTGAGTCCTTTAAATCTGGTGCTGTGAGGCATTGTCTCTGGCCTCTAAATAGTCTTTTTCTGCCTGTTTCAATTCTAAATCATTTTTAAAAACATGAGCTCTATCAGAGCCGTAAAAATGATTGAGATTGAAAATAGCAACTGAATCAATTATTCTGTATTTCACAATACAAAAATACTAAAATAATGATTGCTGGGGAAAAAAATGACAACAATATTTAAAAGAATGATCGTAACTATATCAAATTGAAATATAAAGCTGACAGGTTGCAAGGCTACTAATATACTAAATATTGGAAATACGTATGCTTAAAACAAGGTTTCGTACCTGGACTTCATTCTGTATTGTACTTATTGTGAAGCTAAGTTTAGACTTGCCATTTCAACAAAATGATCAGTACTAGTATAATAAGCTCTGTGGTTGCTTAAGCAGAAAGTAATTGGGTGTCAGGAAGGGCAGGTAAGAAGAAAAAATTTATTTATATACAAATACAATCAAATGAAGACTTCATTAAAAAAAAAAAAACAAAAAACTAAATTACACAAAAGCTTTCCTGAAAGCCTTCTAAATTGTCATACAACTTGGAGGCTGCTCTGCAAGCTTTGAGGCTGTTAGTCTGCTAATTTAAAAGGATTAAATCTATTTACTGCTAATGAGTGTGTTGAGTTGACAGCTCTAAAGACAGAAATATTCTATTTATCTAGAAAATTGGTATAGAAAAAAAAGCTTAAGTATGACTGTACTGAGTCAGATAAAAGATTCTTGGATCCCTGCCAGTGGTCTGAACATGATCAACAAAAGTGGAGCTATTTTCTTCTAGTAAAGATACTTGTAACAGTAAAATCACACATTTTATTTCCAAATAGTGGCCACCTTTCCAGTTATGTATATGCCTGTACTTGAAGAAACAGATAAAACAAATTAACCAACTTAATTAATGTTAACTAAGGAAGTTATCAGTCTTGTGATGGCATCATTTTGTGTTTCTTTAGCAAGCCAGTGAAAGCGTAAGCATACAGGTTGTTACTGAAACCTCCAGTCAACACAGGATTGTAATCATGGAATGGGCATATATACACAATTAGAAGTGATAAAGACGAAAAACCTTGATATGTTTGTGTTTTTTTCAAGAGGAACATCCATCTGGACAATTAGAAACAATAAAGAAAAGGAAGAACAGATAGTCAGATGGCCACTGTGTGCAATAAAGTACAGCACTATTATATTCAGATGTACCTATCAGACAAATAGGAAAAGAAACTAGTGATCCGGAGAAAGAGAAGTCCATGAGACAGCAAAGATGTAACAAAAGACTTCTTAAAACTTCAGGAGTTATTACATTTCTGTTACAAAACTCATGTAATGTATTGCTGAAGAAAAACAACCTAACAATAAAAAAGACTAACAGTACATCTTGGTTAATATTACAACTGGAGAAGAGTGAAAATTAAAAATTCAAGAGAGAATATGTAAGATGCTATGCTTCTAATTGCTCAGGCAACAAATGCCCACTAGTAACTCCAAAATTAATGCATTCAAATGCTCACAGAAATAGATTCTCTTGACTACTCAAATTTCCTGATTCAGAGTAGTTGTGATCTTCTCTGAGATGGAAAACACTCACCAGCCCTTACAAGGGATCAAGTTACATCGTCAACTAAAACATTTCATTTTAGGTTACTAAAAAATGGGTTAGATAAAAAGAAATTAGGCAAAAGTAATATATTTCAAATTATATGTAGATACTTGTATATATTAGATCTACCATGAGCCAATCTCACCAAATAAGAGAAATGATATGCTCTGAGTACACTTTGGCCTGGTAGGAATTTGGGCCAGGTCTTCCAAATGACTGTAAAAATTAACAATTTTTTTAAAATGCCACTGCTGCTTCCTCCTATAACAACTATGCTAGCAAGGCAGTCCTGCTCAATGTGGTTCAAACTAGATAAACGACAGTTCTCCACTTTGCTAGTTTTTGGTTGTTCCCCAAAGATACTCAGCTTTCTTCACCATTAGGCCCAAGTATTAAATTTGGGCTCACTGGGTGATTGACTTGGCTGCTATCAGATATTCCTTCCACAGGGGCTCTGACATGAGACTGGGCAAGATCCAGCCTACCATCTGCTGAACTGAAGGAAATGAATAGAGTACTTCAATTATATCTGACAGAGCAAACAATTGCCCCGTTCCCCAATTCCCTCATAACTCCCAAAATAAAAAGGCTCAAAGGCTGTGCTTGATTAAAACTGTCCTTTCAGAGGGAGAACTGAGAGGTCTTCCAGATTCCTACATTAATTTTCTCCAATCTACAGCACTGACAGCCCTCTTCAGAAAATAAAGGAACACTTTATTTTTCTTTACTAATTTCTTAAGCCAACAACCAAAGCTATGGAATGTGACTTTACAGCAAAAATGTGGAGTATATCCGTAGCTCTCTTATCGGATTATGTCTATGCTACCTTATTGCGTGGTAGAGAAGAAGAGTAATGAGAATTATCTGAGTATACAGGAAATTTGGAAACAAATATCAATCACCTACAAAAGTAACGTTCAAAGAAATTATCAGGCATATAAGTTAGTCATTTCTCATCATCAAAAAATCACAAGACGATACATAATTTTTAGGCTATACACAAGTCAAAACATTTTTGGAAAACAATAAAATTTCTAGGCTATACGCAAGTCAACACATTTTTGGAAAACAATAAATCAGCTTCTTAAACTATTTCTTCATAAAATGTAATAAATGACAACAAAACTGCACTAGTGTGTCACTCTGTGTTGCTAAAAAAAAAAAAGTACTAATAAATGCTGGTTTTAAAATACTCGACAAAAACCAACAGCAACAAAATACATAGCAAATCACATTTACAATCTATCTGGGTATTCAAGTGACCAAATTCATATTATTGATAAGAAATTAGAAAACTCCTAATTTGCTTGATCTTGTAGAGTATGCCATGTGGGGGTGAGAGGAATCAATTTCATGCTGATGAGCATTAGAATGGTAACCCTTGCTATTTTACTCCATTTCAGCTGAAGTTCATATTACCTTTAAATATAATAACTAGGAAGAAATTACCCATTGCATATTCATATTTATTCTAGGTTACTAGAGCTGAGATGTGTAAATTACCATCACAATATAGATGAGCTGTGGCTGTTCATAGGATGAGTGTCTTAAACCCAACACAAACACGAGACAAAATGCAGTAGCTTAACCAACATTAAAACTTTTTATATTTTGACTAAAAGTCAGTGCATTTATAACAGATTAGGAATGTGCATATAGCTCGCATAGCTATATCTCTTACACTGCAACATCCTACTTGCATCTGCGCTCTTCTCTGCTATTCTTAGTTGTGGGGATGATAGAACAATGTGTCTGCCAGTAGAAAGGAAACACATCCACCATGGAAACATTTTAGCTTTGAAATCAAATCAAGATTGCAGACAAGGTTACAGCTAACTGATCAGAGAAAGTTAGGGACTACATGATCATACTATGTATTTGTTAAAGAAAAGGGAGCCAGGGATAGGTGACATTTTCTAGTAATTATAACACTTTCTAGCTTTACACAAAGAGTGCTATATGCAAAAAGAATACGTCTTTGAAGAACTAAGCTTTGCCCAGAAAAAATAAAATAAATATTTAAAAAAGCAGTTAGTTGTTTCAGTGACATTTGCTTAATAGACACAAGAAAATGTAAATGGTCAACGCAGGTTAAAGCCTCTGGTCTACTCTGTCTTAGCTCGCTGAAAAGGGACCTAAACAAGTTCTGTGCTTAAAAAATGCTTTTGGAGTTCTCAAAGTGCTGGGCCAACATACAAGTACATATTCCATTGGATCCAGTCTCAGGAGGGTGTTTATAGATATTAAGAAGTATTAATTTCAAAACAATCTGCATGAGTTGTGCCAACTATGCCACAGCCATCTGGCAGATCTGCTAGGGCAAACGATTTATATTGTACTCAGGAGTAACTTACAGGAGTAATTTCTTTTCCAGTTGAGAGAAAGCAAAGAAAATTAAAGGTCTGATAAAATACTTTTCAAATAGTTATGTTGCATCTGTAAAAAGCATACTTTCTTCCAAAATCAATTTCTTACTACTACTTAGTTTGTAAGTGTATAGGAAGTAACTCAGGCCTTTTACCACCCAAAGGCATTTCCTTCTTGCAATTGTTTTTAATCCTAATTAGAGAAAACCAATACGATCCTCATTTTCTAAATGGGCAACCAAGGCACAGAGGCACAAGATTGTCTATCTAAAATTTCATGTTATGTTATTATTATTATTAGAAAAATAAGTATGCTAAAAGAGTATGCATTTAGAATTTTGGTACAATATTAAGAAACAACATGCATAAGCAGCATGGATAAGAGGTATAAACTATTTCACAATATTTTTAAAATCTGATATATGCTGGTATCTTTTACACTTACCATTTCTTACTAACATCTTCAAATAATTGAGAAGAAGAGAAAATTATATCAAGAATTACAGGCCACATTTTCAAAGGTGCCGAAAGATGAAAATGGTTCCTCAAACCAAAGTAAAATGAGTGGTAAATTATGTAGACCTTTCACTGCCTTTATATATGCTTAAGCATTTCTGCAGGCCACTGTACGCATTTAGAGAACTGACCTTTTCAATATCTGAGCATGATCTCTGCCTTGAGCCTTGCAATATCCCAAATACTTGTTGAGCATATTTATACAGTGGGGGGTGGGACAAGCATTTCCCGATGTCAACAAAAGAGACATTAGCAAGAGTTACTGAGATATAAAGGAAAAAGGAATACAAAACCAAAACCAAACCAAAACAAAACATACAAGACTAAACTAAAGAAAGCTCTAATGTGCCACCATAATTCCAAAAGATGCATCCTCATGTAGCATCCTGTGCAGCCTGCTAAGCATGACAGATTCCACTGGAGGAATCCAGTACAGTGTGACTAAGACATGAGAGAGAAGCAGGCTTCCTCCTACATCTGATTCATTCACGCCTGCTGCATAGCTCATTTTCTGGTCTTATTGGATAGCTGTCTCCTTTCCAAATATTTTTTAACAAGTTTTGCTGATTCCATAACTTTTTCTCATTTTTGTGTGTAACTTTAGTGAAACAAGAGACAATGAAAAATATCTGGATAAGACATTTTGTGAAAATTCAGTTTGAGGCTATATTTGTTTTACGGTATTCACTTGTAATATGAGCAGGAGACTGGGAAAGAACTCAGTAATAACAAGCAGTTGCAAGGAATGGTGAGACTGAAGAAAGAGAAAAGAAACATGGCTTGAACATCACTTAGTACTTTATTGTGAAAACGGCAAAAGCAACCAAGCAACCAACCAACCAATCAATCAAACAAAAAATAATAAAAAATTACGGACACAATAAAAATTTACCTATTCATTCCATATACAATGTTTATGTTCTGGGATTAGGACTGAAGATATTGTGGATAATCCCTTGATAATGGAATTAAATAATAAAACAAACAGTGATTTATTTAGATGTCTCTCTTTTTTTTTTTTTTGAGTTCATATTAATGCATTTATTAGTATTCAGATTTTTCTTCAATCTATTTTTATTAAAATATTATTACTAAATTGTATTGTGTTATTTTCTTTGACTTAAATCAGGCATGTCCAACCCACAGCCCAGCACAGCTCCTGTGTGGCCTGCGCCCTGCTGCCGAGCCATCTTGGCAGCCCAGTCCAGCCAGGCCCTGGGCCCACACCCATCACTCGGCAACTCGCACTGTCTGAGCTGAAGACAGGACATGGGGAGGATGCAGTGCAGTGCTAACTCATGATCTGCAAATAATTTTATGCATTTTTATACATTGGCTGGACACAGTCCTGTGAACAACTGAAGATATGCAGCCTTGCTTTCCATTTTGATAAAGGAATTTGAGAATAGGCTTTGAGATTGCCAAAACAAATCATCAATTTTTTGATATATTTGAGACTCCATTTTCAGTTGACAAAAACTCATTACCAGCAAATTCTCAAATGGAACGTATAGAGTTGCAATCAGATATTCAACTCAAAGAAAAATTTGATCATTTCTCTCCACTAGACTTATACAAGACCTATCTTACCAGAGAAAAATATCCCTTGCTTCATAATCACACCTTATTCACGTCATCACTTTTTGGCAGTACATGCAGTTGTGAACAACTATTTTCAAGGACAAAGCACAGGAAGAGTAAAATCTAATCAAAAATCTCTGATGAACACCTTGAGAGCTCACTGAGAACTGCCACCACTTCCATCAAACCAGACTGATGCATTAGTTTCACAAAAACAAGGTCAAATATCCCACTAATTTTATGTTTTTGTTGCTCATTTTTGTTTTAATAAAAAAAAAAGAAATAAAATAAGTTTTGTTAGTTATACACATTAATTATATTATCTATTTTAAATGTGGCCCAAGACAATTCCTCTTCACTCAGTGTGGTCCAGGCAAGCCAAAAGGTTAGACACCCATGACTCAAATATACTTTGAGGTAATTATTAGCGACAAAGAATAATAATTATTCCATATGGATGGTTTTAGATGCCATCATAATAAACAATTGATAAGATCCAAAGGGCATACCCTAGTCATCAATTACTACTCAGCCTCTTGCACCTCTTGCATTCTCTAAAGGC
Source organism: Penelope pileata (assembly GCA_013396635.1). Taxonomy (NCBI): domain Eukaryota; kingdom Metazoa; phylum Chordata; class Aves; order Galliformes; family Cracidae; genus Penelope; species Penelope pileata. The sequence continues at coordinate 93,194 of WBMW01004962.1, forward strand.
AGCACAAGATCCAATATTTAAGTAGAAAGAGTACTGCTGAGAAAAGCATCTCAAATCAGCAGGAATATAAATATACCAGTCCTCCCAAGTGACTTTCGTTATACGCAGGAGCAGGGTATTTTGGAGGGGAAACCCTCATTTTTGCAATTTGGCACTTTGGATGACTTAACATAGCTTAAATCCAGCATGATGACAGTGAAAACTTTAAACACTCTACTGTCAGTGAAGCAGAAACTTAAGCATGTGCAACACTTTTTCGTTGGTGAAATAAGAGGATGCAAAACACTTCTGGTATTTTACATTTCATACAGAAAATGGAGAGTCAATGGCATGCATTGACAAAAATTTGATTCTGCCGAAACAGAATCTATAAATTGGTAGGATAAAATGATTTCTTTTTAATTAAGAATGTTTCTGCTAACTAACCATAATCTAACAGACCAATTTTTTCTGCCATTCAAAGCTTTCTAAGAATTTCAAATCAAGTAGTACAATTTGTAATTCAATTACAAATGGGTGCAATATGCTTTTCATCTAAAACGTTATTATTTCATAAAAATAAATTAGTTTGTTGTAAATTTGTGAGCGCATGTTTTGTTTGGATAGGTTTTATTCCATAAATAGATACCTCAGTCCATAAAAACAGAACCAACACTCAAAGTGTTATTAATTTTCAGATTTGCAAAGATGGACAGGATTCCTTCCTATCTGCTTAAGGGGAATAAAACAGGACCTATATGCATGCTGTACTACTGTATTCAGCAGCATCCTTTGTGGGGCTCTCAAGAAATGAGTTTGCTGGTAACTTGTGCTCCCTCTGCTGGCTGAATAAAGCATGAAAAGCAAGTGAAAGCAGAACCACTGTGGCAGTACTGCCAGTACAAAATTATTGTTTAGGAATGTACAGCCATACTAAATATACCATATAAAAGATAATTTGATTCTAATTTATTTGTAAGAGAGTGAAATGTATATATTTGAATTGTGATTTCATTTGCTCTATTGCATATTTATTAAATCAGACAATGTGTCCATGATTTCCAGCTATAATAGCTTGTAAACATTCAAGTGATTAATTGTATAGTTATTTGAGTCAGCACAAAGCAATTTCTCTCCATTAGATTAAATATGTCACACCCTGTCAATTAAAAATCAATTTAACACCAATCCAGTAATAATAAGTGTTTTGGAACAAGGCACCAGAAATTCTATTTGTGACTAAAATTCCCTGTGTATAGTACAGTAAGTTGGCTTAGCATTGAAAATAAATTTATTCTTCAGAAGAAGTTTGCCTAAAGCAAGAATTTTAAAAGATGATTTTTCTTTTTATTATAACATTTCTATAATGGATTTTTACAACATCAGCACCAGCAGATAACTATAAGCATTAGTTAATTTTCATGGTTTTACAACAATTATTTCTTATTGTTTATCTCTTTGCATACCAGCAGCAACCTCAATATTACTAAAAGTCCTAATTCCTAAGAAAATAATTACAGTCATATTCCCTCAGATGATGATGATATCACAAACACAAATGAAATATGCTTTTTTTTTTTTTTAATTTGGATTAAAACTAATGCATTAACATCACAAAACGTGAGCATATTTAATTCCTTATCTGTTACTCCATGAATATTAAGTTTATCTGGAATCATAAACAAGAAGCATTATGTGAAGACTTGAATGCTGGATATAACCTTTCACTTTAAAAAGGATGACAGACCAAAGTACTGTGCAATGAACTATTGTGTTCAGGAGACATTTTTTAGTGGTGAACAATTTTGTCAGGAATTCTGAGGAGCAAATGACAGACATTTGCTTTAAAAAGGAAAAAAAATTAAAACCTGTTGACTTATTTTGTAGATACCTAAATATTTATAGAGCAGAGTTAAGCAACTGTTTGGTTCACATGCTACCTATGACTATCACGTTGTTTGGGTTTTTTCTTTCTACTTTTCCAATCTAATTTTAAATGTTCAGTGAAAGTATGCTTTTATTGGAAAATCAGCCCAAGTCTCTATTATCTCTGAAGGTTACAACAGGTCTAATCCCTGCTAATCAGAAAAGGGACAATTCCTTTAAGTATTTCCGCAGATGCAGATTGATTCATGAGCTTTGCAAGTAAATTGAGCTACTCAGAAAATGTCTGTTTTGTCTGAAGCAGCAATTAACGTGCTAAGGGAAACTGAACCAAATCCAAACAAAAAGATACAAATAACTTTTCAAAAGTGGGCAGACCTATTTAAAAAAAAAGAAAAAAAAAAAATGAAGATTAATAAGATCAGAAAGCGTTAATTTTTTCAGTGCAATTCAATAGTCAGAAAGAAATCAAAGCTAAACTAAATAGTATAGTCAAGATGCTACCAAGATCAGAGCATATTTAACGTTACTCATTACCCAGACATCTGCCAAGGACCCACTCCACTGTAGAAGAGAAAGCCTGTTTTAGAAGATGTCATTTCTATTTGTGTTTTGGAGGAAAGCAAGAAGATGCTAAGTGAAAAGCAGCAGCATATATAGGAATGTTTCACAGGAATGTAGAGGAAATTTTTTTTTTAAAATGAAAAACAAGACAAAAGAAAGAAAGACAAGCAAAAAGCCCTGCAGAGACTATTGAGAGTCAATGGGCAGAATGAAGTAAAATCGCATGTCTGATCTCTCATGACCCACACGACTAAAGACTGCTTCTTTTGCGTCATTGAGCCAAATGGCACAGCCTATGCATCTCCAAAGGCTCTGTTCTTTGACTAAAAGGATGATAATATTAACTTGTATTTGTGAAAGAAGCATTAATTAATACAATTTTTAAGAACATTCCCTCCATTCTAGCGGGTTTTTCAACATGAAGGAGTGACGATACTCTGGGAAATTGTGACAAAAATCCTGTTCAGATTAGATAATGCCACACTGAATACTGAGCCTTCTCTCTAGGCTTCGTTGCATATCAATTCCTGAAAAGGCCATTTGGGTACAATCTTGTAAAGTGCCTGTGGAATGGGCAACTCCTAGAGGGAAGAATAGCATTTTGAAATCAACAACTAAATCTGAGTTTAGCTCTAAGGATTTAAGAACTTTACTTCATCTAGATTAGAGTCCTGTTCTTTGGTGTCAGAAGGTATTTGTGACTGTTAAAAGCAAGAATGTAAAATAAGGGCCTGGATTACGCACAGCTTTATCCTAGTAGGCAGAGGGTAGTGAGACATATGCTGTCTTCATTCTCACAGATGCTGCAGTATTTCTGGATTAGGAGGAGGGGACATACTGGACCCTAACAGTGAAAGAATTGGCTTGAGGTGCTCTGACACAACAGGAACTTTGTCTTTCACAATGGAGAGCTATTTTCTCTCTGTTGTTAAAATTTGTGTTTCTATTTAACTGGGATTATACACAGTAATTCCAGCAAAATCATTCCATATTGTAATTGCTATCTGTCATTAATCCCTCTCGCTTTGGAAAGCTACAGAAGTCTTTTACAAAAAGATATGTCTTTTTGCACATAATGTTTAGACACCATATCTCAAATATTTGAGAAATAGGGCAATTTTGATACTCAGTATGTATCTTTCCAAAGAAGACAAAGAATTGATTGAAAGAGCAGAATTTAAAAAAAATCAGTATTGACAGAATGTGACAATTCCGAAACTGAGAACTAACTGCTGTTATATTGTCTTTTGTTGTAGAAAAACAATATCTGTAATATGAGTGCTCAAACATTATCATTTAAGAAAAAAAAAAAACACTACATATGCTTTTAATATTTAACCTCCTGTTTTAAGCATAACTAAACACAAACAACAGAAGTAAAACTTTCTTTCTATATGAAGTACACAAATTATAATTGACTTTAAAAGGCATATAATAAAGATTTTGAGGATGTATCCAAACTACAGGCATGTAAACAATAGATATTGGCTTCTGGATTTCTTCAAAATATTTATATAAAATCTGAATTTGATTTCTTATGTAGCTACTTACATTTATAAAATAAGTGAAGAAACGAAAAAAACTGCATTTTTGTGATTACCTGATAAAAGCCAGATAAACATCTGAAACTTGAAAGTACATATAATCTAGGAAAGTCACAAAGTCCAAGTGAATTTGGAAAATATATGCTGCTAAAGTTGCTATTATCACCTACTAATAAATAAAATATATATATATATTGTACTATATTTAGTAATGGATCCTTATTTTTCATAATAATAAAGAAGCCACTGAATAGCTTTTTTAATTTATGCAATACAAAAATTGTCAAGATGAGATTCATCTTGTTCCTATTATCTTTTTCTTTCTCTCCCTCTTCCCCTAAAAAAGGAAAAAGTCAATTTTATGAACAGATTTTTATCACTTTAATTTTGTACATAATTTTGATAAAAGACATTTTCCAAATTAAACAGACAATGCAATTCAACAGAAATAAGAAGGCTGCAAACACTCACTTATATACTAAGCAGATATCTGCTTGATATGAAACAGTGGCACAGCATGTAAGCTACAAAAGTCATCTAACACACCTCATCTCTACCAGCTTTGTTCAAGTTTTTAAAATCTTTGAATGCTTAATCGACCAAAAACAGAGTCTAAATTTGCAAGCACCTTTTTTTCACCTTCCTGCTCAGAGAATAAATACTGTTGATCTCTTTGATATTGCCCAAGACTTTTCTTCCCGGTAGCCCACAGTTAAACACATCACTTATCCTGGACAATATTCTCACTTTCCCTAGTCCAATGAAAAAAGTCACAACCTAGCCATTCAGCCTTAGTATGTATCATTGCCTATCACTTTTTGTTGTCGTTTCAGCTGTGTTTATTGTGATGTACATGTGATAGAAGCTCACAGAGTATTTTTAGTGAGCAGACCTCAGAAGATGCTAAATACTCCCTTAATTCCTAGCAGATATATATGGTGGCGTACTAACTAATCACTTGTGTAACATGTTACCCCTTCCTATATACCAAAGTAAGCAATATATTTATTATTGATCACACAAGGAAAACAAAAGATCTTTTTTTTCTTTTTCTTATTTGATCTGAAGAAAGTAGGTTTTAAATAACAACAGAAAAGATTTTTTTATCTTGATTTGATATGAATACATTTTAAATTTGTCATGAAAGAAATCCGAATTAAATGTCTTTTTTATTTACTATTTGCTATATTTTTTTCCAGTTATGATAGGAGTAGCAATCTCCTTCAGCATCCACAGACTCAAGTGATAAAGGCCAAGGATTAAGCACAGCCGATTAACAGTCTGTGTCCCCTTCAATCTAGCATTTCCACTGTAGATAAACCTATATTCAGACTGAAGTTATAATAAACAGGCTGTCCTCAATATCATTTCCCTAGATGACCTCCTCAAAACTGACATTCAAGTATTCTTGTGGAAAATTACTGTTGATAGTAACTGGAAAAGCAGACAAGTGAACACACACCCCCACAAATGTGATAGTTTATTTAGAAGATCTAGCTAAATGTTTGGAAATCAATTTAGGTGGAATGATAATTTTACTATAAATATTTTATTTGTTTCAATTCTGAGAAATTTCTTATGATTATAGATTCAACAATCAAAAGCAGTTTATTTTTTAATGTCTTTATTGCTTACAATTATCTTTAAAATAATTGCATTTTCTTTTATATTTATTTTGAGGAAATAAAATGTCTTGATAGGTTATAATGGTAGCAGTTCTTTCCCTTCCAAACACAGAGGAAAATAAACATTGAAATTCTCTGAATATACTGAAATATAAACATTACCCTACAGAAACTGTCAGTATAAACCATTCGTCCAGTGAACAAGTGTGAAAGAATAAAACGGACATGGACAGTATTGACAGAATAATCTGTTATGTATGTATTTTGATTTCTACTGAAAATAGGATTTTTGCCTAAAATGAACACAAAATAATTAAAAACAAAGACCCTTTTGGTTTTTAGGCACATTTTAATATGGAAAATTCTGACAAGATTTTCAGGCACTGCCATTCTACATCCAGAATCTCAAGGGTCAAACAAACAAACAAAAAACCGCAATGATTAATAAAGATATAAAATGTTTAATTTTTTTACCTAGATGCTCCAGGTATTTTAAGGAACTATTGTGTCATTTAATTTCAGTGTGTTTCTTTAAACTGAATATTTGAAACAATCTTATTTTAAAAACTAATCTTATCTACTCAGTTAAAGGGCCTAGATTCTACTCCTGTTTCCACTAGTTTATACTGGCAGAATTCCAGAGAAGCAATTCTGAAATCAGATGAATGAATGAGCACATTTATTCTTCACTTCCTCATTCAAAGCACATGATCAAAATTTGGTTCTCTTTGCCCAAACTGCAAAAGCAATAAGAAACAGGCCATGCTATATAGCACCAAACAAAAACAAACAAGTTTGTACTTTGATTAGTAATTCCCTATAACTGGTTTGAAGTAAGCACTGCATGTGACCACAATTAATTCATTGCAGTTGTTCATCAGTTCTTTTTACTGGAGCTTTTTTTAAAAAAGGACAACATAAAATGATTCAGATTAAGTCTCATAGTCAGAACATTAATTAGGTATGGATGATTCCACCCACCCTTTCTTGTAGACACAAAACTGTTTCAAAGCTCTTTTAAATAAAGCTGTACTTGAGGAAGAATTATAAAAATGAAAATAACTCAAAGTCACTCATTTTGCTCACCTTTGCACTCACTTTTGCTTCAAAAACAAATTTCATGGTCTGTCTCCATTTCTGCGAACTAAGACACGTATAACGAATTATAATGTGTTTAATCACATTGTGTGGACTACAATTTAAGGCTATTTATGTTCAGTATGATTTGGAGACACACTAACTTAGGAGATATGATTTGTAGGTCAGTTCTTTTCATCATCTTTGTGAGCAAGGTTGCATATTTTCCTCACCAAAAGAGCTACACTGAGTTATATTTAACTAGGGATAAGATTTACAGCATGCAATTAAAACATCATGTATTCCATGTATTAATTTTTAAATACCTTGTTCTCAGTGGGAGCCTGTTAAAAATGCTTGTCATATTGCACAGGAACAACCTTGCCTTCAGCTCATCAGTGACACCAAACCTAATCTATCACTATTCAGCTATATATTCTGTTTGACTTTTTTTTTTTTTTTTTTTTAGAAGATTTATTAAAAAAAATGATTCCTTTTACATGCTATTTTGTGTAAACAAAAAAATTCCAAAACTGGGAGGAGGAATTAAAGGTCTGAAAGAGTAAAATTACACTAATCAGTCCTTTTAATTTATAGCAAATAGCAAATCTCATTTGTTGTTACACACAGCACAAGGAATTTTATAGGTTGTTAGTCACTCAGCACACAGTATTTTATTATTACTGATTTGATACCAAATATTATTCTCCTAGAAATTTGCATATATTTTTCCATTTCTAATTTTCTGTCTTCCTTAATTAATGGAAGAAGCTTCTTATTACTGGAGTGGAAGAATATATGAATTTATCTACATTGGCCTTTAAAATGAGACTGTGTTAGCAGAGCAGATATTCCTTCAGCAAGAATGAACAAAATTAACCTGAAGTGTTTTCTTAGGACAAACCCACCATAGTGACCTATTAAAAAGTGTAGGACAAAATCCAAAGAAATAAAGAAATTTGTGAAAGACCTAGCTTTGGAAATACCCAAAGAATACAATGTAATTGTAAGAATGAAAGAACTTAGTTACTCCTTCAGGTACATATGCACATGCATGTACACCCACACACAGCTCCACACCACACCTCTTCTTTCAGAGAATTTTCAGTTAAGCAGCTTCGTAGTATCGTAGCAGAGCTCCCAGCATTCCCAAACCTTAACCCTCTATTTTTAGCTTCTAGGTTTTTGCTTCAGCTGATGAGAACAAGAAAAGAAGGTGGTACGTTTCTTGCTGGCAAATAGCTTGGAAATTCTGAGGAAAGAAGCCAATCAAGGCAGAAGGATTATAATAAATTACAAAATTTGCATATTCAGAGTACGGTTACTGAGAAATAACAATGCCTTGGTTATGCAAATCAAACTCTCAACTGAAGCGAGGGGATTTGCATATCTAGGAGAAATCTGTCATGTCACGCACCAGTAACTACATTCTAAGTGGCTGAAAGAACTGGCTTTTAGCAGACTATTAAATATAATTGCCAATAGATTTTTTTATTATTATTTTCTTGTGATATAGAATAAACTTCAAGCATTTGAGGCCTGATGAAAGCAGATTTTGTTTTCTGTAAGAAGCAATACCATTTGGAACTTTGAAAGATACATTTAGCATGCCAAAACGCTGAAATTTTTAAGATTAATATAACAAAAACATTCAAAGAGTGTGTGTTGCCATTTGTGTTAATCTTTTTTGTGGATGAAGGTGATTTAAAGTAGTCCTTTTGAGAGAGGAATGCAGAAAACATGGAAGTTTAAGGCTGTTCAGTTCTGTGTAATAAAATCACGTATATTTCATTTTACATTTAATGAATGAAGGAAAACAAGCTGGACTGAAAAGCTTCATAGGTGAAAATTCTAGAATAAAAAAACAATAGACTGAACTACTATACATTTTTCTGCAATCTACAGAACTCTAAATCTGTAATTTGTACCATTTGTGCAATGAAAAACAAAATGTTACTTCTGGTTAACGTTTATTTCCCCTTTCCTCTCTTGTAAATGATGCTTAGCTTAGTTAGGACATAAGCTGCAAATGAAATTGTGATGTTACACTAATATATCAAAGAGAATTCATGCAAACATGTTCAATCTACAAATTTTTCTTTTTGATGAGTATTCAGAGACATGAACCATTTCCACAGATAAAACATGGAAGAAACTGAGCAAGATGCTTTTAAAACCTGGCTACTTATGCCATGCAGAACTGGTGAGTGAGCTACAGTGTGGTCTTTAGAGAACTTACCATCCTCTGTGGGCACATAGATGTTCAAATACAGGCAGTCTTCATTTTGATCTTGAACATATGTCACCACAGTATCCAGATTGGCTGTAAACCAGACTGGCAGCATGTCGTTGAGCAGTGACCTCTCATCCAGGTACTGTGGGCAGACAGCAGCAAATTGTGTGGCATTACGGACTCCTGTCCAAGATGACGGTGGCTCTGGGGGCTGAAATCGCCTTTCTCCAGTTGGAGGAGAGGCATAAGGAACACCCAGATACTGTTCCACTGGACCAAGGATTTCATTGGGCAAAGGTGTTCTTAAACCACGTATTTTGCCATAATTTGTGGTAACCACTGGGTATTGTGCTTGCCCATCAATAAGAGTAAATCTTATAGCCAGTGCAGTTATCCATAGGAGGAAGTTAGAATTCAGCATGACACACACTGGAGTGAAGATCAAAGGCAGCCATAGGAGTCCCATTGGTTTCGACATTATTTAAATTAACATCAGCAGGACCTTTTTTATCCACAACCAGTAGAAAAATGAGTCAAAGAAAATGAAAAATATTAATAAAATTAAAAGGTTTTCAAAAGGAAATGAAGTGTGGCAAAAGCATAACCTTGTTCAGGTGGCAAAAAACCAAAAGCCGATGTGTGCCTCAGTTGACTGCCTGTAGACAAATTCCAATGTCAGAAGAAACCAGGGAGTGTTTGTCTCCAAGGCCCATCCCAGACTTGAGTGTTGGCTTAATCCTGAAAATGCACAGCACTTCCCAGACAGTAGTGTGAGGAGAGAACCACAGTTACTCCACTTCCCCAGCAAAACGGCTCCTTCCAGTGAAGTCAGCCTGTAGCCAAGAGAAAGCAAACAATTAAAATCAACAGACACATTCACATTGGTATAAACCTATACAAAATAAACAATTTAAAATCATACTTTACTTCCACACCAAGATCCACAAATCTCTTATGAACTCTAGTCACCACAGCTAGCTATGTTTCTGAAGATACAAAGAGAGCTGAAAATAGAAGGCACAAACTTGTCCAGGGCTATAAAGCAAACCAAGCACTCTGTTTTCGTATATGCTTCCAAACCAAACCACAGCCCAAATATTAATGCTTTTAGAAAGGGTATCCCATATTTAAGTGCTAGCTCTGGGGTATTTTCTGCCCTAAATAAATAGCATCTCCTTTTTTAATTATATTTGCATTCCAATAGCAGATACTCATTAGATGCTTTAGTGCATTGGATAATCTTTGTTATGCTATGACTTCTATATAGTATCTTTTGCAAGTATGCTTAATCTGTATGACAACCCAATTTACCTCCACATAATTCAGACATTCCAATGAATGTAACAGAACTACCTTTGTTCAAAGAAAATGTGACAGAATTAATTAAAATTACACACTAAGGTATTGGTTTCCACATTTGCTTTATTTGTTCTATATCTGACAAAAACTGAATAATGGTAACTGAAAAAAGTGTGACACAATCTTTCAGAAATCAAATCTTGACTGACACTGTTACAACTATACAACTTCGCCTTTTTGCATGCTCCTAAATTTTTAGACAGAAGTCAATTTATAAATTAATTTAATGAAATACAATTCACGTACATATATGCTAACCATTACAAGTAGCGTAAGTAACAATACGACACATCTCAATATTTACAGTCTTCTCCTTACCCAAATAAATGTTGGAGTTACTTTTAATCAATTTTTCAACTTAAAATCATAGATAACAATTCCACAGTTTGAAAAATACTTACTATAGGAACTTGATACTATCATGCTGGGATGAATACAAAATAATATATAAGCCACATATATTTGGACTACCAAGTTTTATATCTCATGAAGCTATAAAATCAGCTTTCAAAAGCAGAAAAATCCAAGGTCAGTAGTTACTGACAGTGATTTTAAATTAAAAACAAAAAAACCCAAGTGAATAATCCAACAACAACAATAAAAAAAAAAAAAAAAAAAACCCACAGGAGATATCTAGAAGATATCTATGTTGATACTTTAAGACAAGGAAAGGTATCTGGAAAAAAAAAATCATTATTTCAAAATCCCTGTCATTCTTTAATGACTTAATTTCAGTATAAAATATGTGAATGACCTGAACAGCAGAAACCAGAAAAATATAATACATATAATATTTCTAGTGAATAAAAATTCCTATTGATAGCTTCACTGGTACACAATAGGCCCTAAAGCCTCCAAAGGACTTGCAACTAAAGTTTAGTTTCTGAAGGATGAATCAATCCAAGTCAGGTCTCATGTCTCATGCATCACCAGCACATGTGGATCCTGCCCAGTCCCACGCGGGGCCTGCCTCAACCCTGCCCGTGGGCACATTTCAGTCCAACAAAGGGCTGCCAGACCAGGCCCAACCTACACTGCAGGCAGCCCTGTGCCCTGCTGCACATCCAGCCTGGATCCTGCCTGGACTGGATGTGCAGTGACTGATCCGTCAGATCAGCCTCAGACCTGATGCCTCACCTTGCCTGGTTGTACAATTGCTGGGCAGAGGCAGGGTTCCCCTGTCCCCAGTCTAGCCCTCGTGGTGAGCTGAGGGAGGATGTCCTGTTGGAGAGAGCACTGCCCCACCAGTGCTGCAGGTACCAGCTGCAGAGCTACTAGCTCATCCTCCCTGGAGTGCTCCCTCACACTCCGGGTGGTCAAGTGGCTACTGGTCACCCGAAAGTCCTCCACAAGCACTACCTTCACGTTTGACTTCTGCTGCTGACTTGAACAACAGAAAACAGCATCAGGCAAGTGATTTTGTTTACTGTTTCCTCATGCTGTCTTTCATCCTAACTTCAGTATACTTTCCTGATCATGCATCACAAAGTACATTTTCCCTTTGACCCAAGTGAACCTTTAATCTAAGGGAGGAGCAAGAGATTCCACTCTCTTGATACCCATACTATAGCAGTTTGTAGCACCACTACAAGAAAAAGGAATTAAGTGCTGAGAAAATTGACAAGGTGGAAGAAAGACAACAATACAGATGACAAAATTGGACAGAGCAAAATAAAAAATAAATAAATAAAAAAGAACCAAAACAAGAAAAGAAAATAAGAATGATGAACAAGAATGAGCACATTACCAGCATGGAGAGAATTAAAAATTACAACATAAAGGAAAATAGAAATCCTCAGTTAATAAAGCTGTTTAGAATGTGACTTAGTAAACTGTATTTATCCAGATTTATTATAGGGGTCTTTGGATCAATACTCTGGTTATATGCAGTAATTTTGAATGGGATAAAAAGAGTATGGGAAAAGAGAAACATTCATTTTCGATCCGGAATTGAATTCACTATCTGATTCCTTATCTAGGAAATAAGATCAACAAAAGTTAGATGTATAGGTATTAAATCCAGTAATACAATCTGGTTTACTTTTTTCTGTTCCTTAACATGAGCATACATAAAGTTTGTATTTCTGACTCATGCATGCACAAATCAGAAATGAACGAGACATTTTGATTTTAAGGATATTGAATGCATAAATAAAAATATTTTAGGCTTAGAATGTAGCTAGTTTTTTCAAACACAGACTGACCTATAACAGATCTGCAGTCTTTGCTAACCAGTGCAAAAATGTAAACAAACTGCAGGTGGTAATAAGTGCAAAACAGGCTAGGTATATACCACAGAATTAATTGTAAGATGATAAATAGACAGTAAGACATTGACTTATAGTAAAATGTTCTAGTTGTTAAAAATTGTTGGTTGTTAGCCAGCTAAACAGAAACAGAAGCAATCAGGATGTTAAATAATTTATCATTAAGAATTCATATTAACAAAGTTTACATAATTAATAAACTATGTAGGTTGCTCTGAAAATAATGCCTCCTATTTATTTCCATGGAAACTACAAAGAGCACAATAACACTATTTCATAGCGCAAATTCTGAGCTACAATCATTATTCTTCATCCTAGTCACCACTATTAGCTAATTCATGCAGATGAAATGATCGAGACACTCTTCATTTCATGGTGTGACAACTGTTCATGGCCATCCAGAATGTGGCTACTCTTTCACATCACTGTCTCCACTGCTGAAATGCATCACCCACCACTTCACTGTGCTGACATCCACTGTTCCATAAATGTTCAGCAAGCATCAATGTACGTCAATGGTTGCCATTTTTTCCCCATGGAGGAATTCAGTGACACACCTTTGCTTCATCCACACTCCCATGTCAGATGCCACTGAGTCAGACTGCCCCTCTGCTGCCATCTGTTGCACAGTAACAAAGTGAAATGGAATATTGGTGGGAAGGTTCAAACTCTACTGCAATACCACCAACACCTGCCTCTGATATTGTGAGCCAACATAATAAAATAGGAGGCATTACTTTCAGAAAAGCCTTTGTGGATATGAACACTACGTACAACAAATTTTTAAATAGGTAAAGTCTTGTGAAGACAATTGTTTTGTAAAGACCATATTAGTGAGAAAATATTCCACTTTTCAGTTTATCAATTTATTACTAGAGAAATTGCTGTTTTTAACAAATCAGTTTCACACATACAGATTTACACACACATAATAATTATAAGTAAGAATACCAAGGCATAATGGAGAAGGAATGCTACCTATACAGCCACGAACTAGCTAATGTTGTTATGTATATCCTTAAAAATTTTTAAAGATGTAAAGTGTCATAAATGGCAATTGAAGATTAATCTTAAATAGAAAACCATATGCATGAAAGAATGTTTTAGATATTATGCCAAAAAGTGAGACACACATATATATGTATCCAGTCAGCTATTTAATACACCTTTACATGCTGACTCTACAGGCAGGAAAGTACTTGTCACTAGTAGTTGTTGGGGCTTTTTAAGACATCGCTCCCAAACAAAGTGCTACTGAACCAAATGGTGGGTTGCAGAAAAAGCATGTTTCCTTTCATTCCATACTGACAACTTTCTTTTCAAATAAATGATCATTTTTGCCCTGTTAATTACTGAATAGAAGAATAGCATATATCAATTCTGGACCTACCTCTGAACTGGAAAGAAGTGTAATTAGGTAAAAGAAAATTAGGTATCTTAGAAATGTATTTGGGATGAATTAGAAAAGCCATTTTGTACACTTAAAATAAGGGAAGTTAATCGTACTTTTTCTGTGACTTCTTTTACATCTTCAGATGTTAGAAAAATGTTCACAAACTCATTTGCAAAAACAACTGCTAGTTTGAAGCATCACCCACCCAACCAAACAAAAACAATAAATCCAAATCAATCTATATGGCAACCTTTGGCAACTTGACACACAAAGAGGAGTCAAAGATCTGAAATCACATACATTCATACAGGATTTCTTTACTGGCAGAGGAGTGTATTTTGAGGCTAATGAGATACATACAGACTTTGAAGAAAACGCACTGATGTGCATCTACTAAAAACACTGCTTGAACTCGATCATAAATCTATTCCCCAAGCAACACTTAGAGATACTTAAATAGTCTATGATTCAGGCCATCAGGGCTAACCTGATAGTTAACAGGATCTGCAGTTAGTACCTTTCCACACTGAGCAGATTAATACGGCAGTATTCTAAATCTGTAACTACTGGGGAAATAGGGCACACAGTTTAAAAGTCGTCTTTGCTCCAAGGTCAAACAGCAGACTCTAACGTGATTGTAAGTTTTCTGATCTGCTTGTGCAGGTCATGAACAATGAGCAACAAAAACGAACAAAAACCACCACCACCAACAAAAACAAATAGCTTATATGAACACAAGAGACTGAGGACTGCACACATTTCCTGAAATTTCTCAAGCTTTATCTAAACCATGCACCTCAGTTTTCACTCTCTGATCACTTCTCTGTTCCTCACTTTTAGGCAATTTCTGAATGCTCTGCAGCATTTTCACAGTAAAAATAGATTTCAGCAATGTATTTATAATGTTAATTGCCTGGAATAAGGAAAACATGGTAAAGACTCACCTATGACATCACAAATACTGCTTAAGGAAAAAAAAAGATAAAAATCAAATCCAGACTTAATAACTCCAACCGAGCATTACAGATTTCACTATAGATGAGAGACAATTGAAATCAACTGAACAACATCTGAACAGCATACCTATTATTAATGGTTCAGCCAAGTTATACGTCAGTGTAATGTCTGTGGTATTAAACTGCTTTTCTATCACAGCAGTTCAGCAGGTAATAGGGATAAAAGAGGTTTTTAGTGATTCACAATATTCTCATTTGTCTTTTACATTACATTATAATGCATCCCTCATTAATTCACAGTATTCTCCTGAAGATGTAAAGATTAAAAATGAGATGAAAGTAAAATAGTGAT
Organism: Penelope pileata; assembly: GCA_013396635.1. NCBI lineage: Eukaryota > Metazoa > Chordata > Aves > Galliformes > Cracidae > Penelope > Penelope pileata. The sequence continues at coordinate 108,427 of WBMW01004962.1, forward strand.
ACAAATTTAAGAACTATGACATAGCCTTTTTTAAAGTGAAAAAAAAAATTGCCAGCTATATAAACATTATTATGAATATTATGAATCTTGAAACTGGTCTTAGATATATGGTTAGCGATAACTGAAGACAAAAGTAGATCATTTTTTTCAAATGACAGGCTGCATTTAGCCTCCTCTGACTTTCTCCAGAAGGCCTCTCAGATATGCTTGGACAACGTCAGTAAACCCCTCAGGTTAGAAACAACAATTACCATTTACTTTTCAGAAAACAGACATACATTTATATTGTATCATTGCTTCTTGTCTGCAACTAACAGTCTTACTTTAAATTTATAAGTCTCATATTCATTTAAAAAGAATAATGGTATTATAAGTGTGCGTGGTCCCTACATTGTTTTTGAAAACTGCAGTTCTCTCGGAAATGAGAACAGTTTGAAAAGCAAAGTGTGATCATCACTCTTTTTTCAAGGAAAAGATGGGGAAAGCACTTCTAAAGCACTCTGAAAAAAAATAAGAGTTTGAATTTAGTTATTAAAAGCTGTTGTTGAACAAGCACAGATAGGGCCTCCCCTTATTTTTAGCTCATATTTGAAATGATAAAAATTTTTATCGCCAGGAGGGCCCAAGACTAACAAGAAATGCTCAGTTATGACAGTTGCACTTATCTCACTGATATTTAAATTGTATTTTTAACTGATATTGCACATAAGAAATTGAAAAAAAATAAATTATTAGGCATTTCCAATAATTCTACCTGCTTTTTGAGACAAGTTGACGAAGATGACAAATATAAATATCAAAATTGGAAAAAAAAAAAAGGCATAATTTTTCAATTCTTTATATTACTAATTATACCCAAATTACCATTCATGAAATGAATTTCAATTTCTTATGGTTGAATTGACACTGTAGCCATTCAAATGCCTGACACTAGAATTCAAGAGAAAATATAAAAAAATATATAGTCATGAAAAAATATATAGACGCAATTAACTTTAATAGCAAGGTAGTGTGACAGAGTACTAAGTCTTTTTTGTTCAGAAAGAGTCCAATGCCTAAATATGATCACAGGCATTGATCACAACATACATTTATTTGATAGTCTTTGTCTAGTTGTGGCTACAAAAACTCAGAAAATACTACTCCTCAAGTATGTATTTTAGGGAAATGTACAAAATAATCATCTGTATAGTCTAGCATGGCTGATGACTTGATTTCCAGCTCCTACTTCTGATGTGACCTAGTAAAACAGATGTCACACCCTCTAAGTCTCTCTTTATTTCTTTTCTGCACCTATGCTTTCTGAAATTAAAATACGTTATTCCAAAAGAAAAGGCTACGATTTGAAAGAGAATGTTCACTTCTGAGTTTCTGTAAGGCAAAATCTCCTGTAAATTATTTATGTCTGGATTAAAAAATTAAGTTATAGATATAAAAATATTAAAAGAGATACATACAAAAATCATTATTTTATTCATTTCTTAGAATTGCAGAATAGACTTTTATAATTTACAAATATCAAAGACCATCACCTATTACCACTGCAAGACACACACACAGAAACACATTCCTAACATGGGTCTAACTTCTCTTCAGTAAGAAAGATCAAATGACTAAAAAGGAAAATTCTTAAGAGAATATATCTTTTGTCTACATATGAATCAGGGAAACTCACAGGCCTCATTCTTCTCTTTCCGTCTTCTCCATTAAGCCTGCATGTGTCCTCCTCAAGGATGCAAGAAACTAAATCCCTTGTTGGAACTAATTGAGAAAGTGACTGAGGGACTGAATGTTAGGCAATTTGATCTCTAGAGACTATTTAATGATTAGAATTTGATATCTTTCTGTTAGAATTTCAGTCCAAGCAGAAGAAACATTGCAAGCTTTACAATTAGAAAAAAAAAAAAAAAAAAAAAGCAGGGTGAGTAAAGCAATTTAAAACAGCTGGTCATATAGCTTTCCCTCACCCAAATCCATAATATGGCAGAAAAACTGTTGCTATTCTATTATATGCATTCATACAACTGAATTACACATGAGACACAGGAATTATATTTTCATTGCATTACCTAGTTCAGTTACCAGGTGGTGATACTGTCTTCATTTATATGATAATGTCACAATTATGCGCTCATCCTGGAAATAGGAGAGTTGAGTGACTACCCTTACTGACCTGAAGAATTCTAAGCCCACACCTCCTATCTTTCATGTTGTAAGTACTGGATTTCAAATAAGGCTGGGATAGTTGTAGGGATTGTGTGTAGCATTTTCAATCCTAAATTGAAAGACTTGGCTTGAGACTCTCACCTTGGGACTACAAGAAAACCATGACTCTGCAGACCCATAAAGATGAAAGTGCCAGATAGATATTCTCACTTCCAAGGAAGCTGTAATGCAGTTCGTAGTAGAGTCATTTCATTTAACACGAATTGGGACTGGGGATTATCTTTACAATTCTATCACATCATCAAGCTTTTTCTCGCTTACTTTTCCCCTTAAATCTTCTCTCTTCGCTGGAAAATTGGCAACTTGAAAAGGGAAGAACACCCTCCAACTTGCTTCTGTGCTTCTTTGTTTCTAACTTAGAGGTCTTTAATCTGAGAAATGCTGGGTGGAGCCCGTTATGTTTAAGAAGAGAGATAGCTTCCCTCAGCAGTGCAGGTCTTCATGAAGTGTTGTATAGGACAAGGTCACCGAAAAGATAGATCTTAGGAGACGCGAGTAAAACAACCACTCCTATGCTGCCTGCTGCCTTCCACTCTCTCCACCAAACACTGAGCTTAAGAATCCATCTAGAAGAGAGTCATACACTCTGCTTAATGTCCTGTGTATGCTGAATTCACAACAAATCTTCCTGTTAATTGACTTAAGAACTTGCAGTTGTGAAATCTATTCTGTAATTTGGATTCCCAAAAGCTAAGCAGGATATTACCATACAGAAGTCCTGTCATAGTTATAGAACTGGTCTTTTCTCAGACCACTGCAGCAGGTGTAAGCAATAAACTAAACAGGGCTAGAGCACTGTCCTACCACAGCATATGTTCTGTGTTGTTGGCAAACTTCCAGGCACAGTGTTACCTTTCAACCAATGCCCAGGCGTGATAAAAGAACAGGACAGGCCAGAAGTTCTTAGACATAGTTAATTATATTTTCTTGTGTCAAAGACTTTTCAGAACATAAACATATTTATTTGCTTTTTAGCGCGTACAGCTGGTATCAGTGGAAAAGGAAAGCCAACACTCAGTGCAGAAATTGTTATTTCTCCTTGCTCACCCTGCCACTCCCGTTGTGGGAAAGTTTCCAGCTTTGCCTAGCACAATGAGAAAATACCTCCTCTATACTAAGCTCATCAGTAAAGCTCATGTTCTTCTCACTCAGGTGTGAAAAAGCAAGATATTCATTGACTTACGATAGATGTCTTTGACCATGAAACACATACACAGAGCAATATTCACAGTCACTTCACTGTAGATTCATACATGGCATACAGTTCTGATCACAATTCAGAAAAGAGGATAGAAAATGAGCAAATACACTAGTACTTTTCATAACAAGGAGAATTTATTTTTTTAGGAATATGATTTCATGACAAAACATTATGCTACACTATCTTTCCAAGACTGGTCTTATTCTTGGTCTGTCATGCTTCAGAATGTGTCCTTTTACCAAATATCTACCATCCTTTTCCTCTTCCCTCCATGGCCTTCTCAGTCCCATGTCTAGTACTCAAACCACAGAGAGCATACCAACAGCTTGTTCTTTGCTCAAAATCACAGTTCTCTCCTACAGATCTTCTCCTCTCCCTGATTATTTTTCCTACCTTCTCTCTATTTTTTTTTACATATAGAAGATATATAAGGCCCCATCTGGAGTACTGCGTCCAGGTCTACGGCCTCCAACACAAGAAAGACATGGAGCTGTCGAAGAGGGTCTAGAGGAGGGCCACAAAGATGGTCAGAGGGCTGAAGCACCTCCCCTACGAGGACAGGCTGAAGGAGCTGGGCTTGTTCAGCCTGGAGAAGAGAAGGCTGTGAGGAAACCTCATTGCAGCCTTCCAGTATTTAAAGGGAGCTTATAAACAGGAGGGAAATCAACTTTTTATAAGGATATATAGCAATAGGACAAGGGGGAATGGTTTTAAGCTGAAGGAGGGAAGCTTTAGATTGGATGTCAAAGGGAAGTTCTTTACTGAGAGAGTGGTGAGGTGCTGGAATAGGCTGCCTAGAGAGACTGTGGACGCTCCATTCCTGTACGTGTTCAAGACCAGGTTAGATGGGGTCCTGGGCAACCTTATCTAGTATCTAATCTGGAGGTTGGTGGCCCTGCCTGTGGCAGAGGGGTTGGAACCTGAAGATCCTTGGGGTCCCTTCCAACCCAGGCCATTCTATGATTTTATGACAAAGATATGTACCTATCAAATTCAATCAATGTAGAACTGATTTTTATATAGTAAATGGATTTATTTTATAAAGGATTTCTGATTTTCTTTCTTTCTTTTTATTAGATCATTTCTATGTGATGTTGCAATGGACTTGAACAACAGAATTGAAAATAATTTGCAGCTGCCAGATTAACTAGGAAGAACTGATCTATTTTTCCTACCCTTGGTCAACTGATTTAGGTCAGGATTGAAAAAAATACACTTTGTCACATGGCAGGAGTTACAGCTTTCTGTGTGCTACTATTATATCATCTTAAGAAATCCCACTAATAAGACATAATACCAACCAAAAATATCTACCGCAAACTAATGCAGTCAATTAATAGAACAGATGGAGGTCAGAGCAGACAATTAAATCCCTTTGACAGAGGGGAAGATTATTCTACCTCATATTGGAGATATGTCAGTAATTCCTGTCTGATCTGACTTACACTTTTATTCTTCAAAATAATTCCCTCTATAATGCCTTCTTCGGCTTGAGAAGGAGAGATCTATCATCTAAAGGACTTGCTCAATGGTCTACATAATTATTTATTTTTAACGTAGGAAAGTGCACATATGTTTTATCAGCAGTATTTTTACTGATCCTTAAATCAGTAAAAATCAAATATACTTTTTGCTTTTATTTAGACAGCTGCTACTCTTCTTGAAGTCTGCTCCTCAATGGGATGATATAACTCACCTTGGCAGTTCCTAACCATTTTCTTTTTTGGAATTTAATATTGTCCCCCATAAGCACTGAAGTATTCAGAATTCTTGATTCATTATTTCTCTGGCACAGATTTCCTGGCATATTGAAATCTTTTAACTATTCATTTCAACACGTTTGTAACTATTAGCATTCCTTATCTCCAGCATCAAGACGGTTTTCTTTCTATATATCAGGTCTACACAGGTTGTTGCCATATTCTGGCAATATTGATTAAATATTTCATATTATTTCCAAAACAAAGGGTTTGCATTGTCACACACTCTTGAGTTATTTCTATATTTTCTTACTTGTGGCACTAACACTACACAAATATTTAAAAGCACCGAAAAATGCACACTAAGAGAAAAGGAAGCTGCCAAAACACTGATTTTTTTAAAAAAATGTTATTACCTTGATTGCGCTGTCCCAGCTCTAATTGCCATACTGGAATTTCTTATACATTCATTTTCCTCATTATTTCACCTATTGAAAATTCTTGCTTTGTAAATTAATAATTCCTGCATTATCATCAAAGTCTTTCAGCTATATGTTGTTCTTTAATGAATTCTGGTTTTGAATTAATTTAAAATTTATGCTGAGAATAACAGATTTGAATTTCTTGAGCCCACATCTACCATATTACCTCACTGCTTACACCTTTATTTTTAGTTGTTATGGCTTCTGAGTTTAGAAAAAATGTGTTTTAATTCTCCTATTAGTGCAACTTTGTATTGTAGTCTCACCAAATTGCACTCAGACAGTTGCATGTCACTAATACTTCAATAAAAATTCTAAAACAGAAAATGATTTCCGTAGCCTTCATTTTATTTGTTTATTTCTTGCAATTCCCTTTCCTTAAAAAGGACTATAATTACAGTACAGACTCTCAATCTCTAATTATCCATTCCCTATCCTTTTAAGTGACTGATCATCACTACAGAAACTTGGAATATAATGTTAATAATATAATTTTTTGTTTTGTTTATAATTTTTGTTATAATACAATTTCTTTGTTTGTGCTAATAATTCAATGTAATGAAAAAGAAAGGGAGATATAGTTATTTTAAATTCATGGGAAGAAAAACCAAACTGCTCCTAAATAAAAATAGAGAATCAGAGACTGGTGCTGGAAGGGACCTCTAAAGCTCATCTGGTTCAACCTCCCTGCTCAAGTGAGGCTGTATAGAGCTGGTTGCCCAGGACCATGTCCAGACAGCTTTTGATTACCAAGGATGTATTCAAACCTCCATAATCTCTCTGGTCAACCTGTGCCAGTGCTTAGGATTTCTGATGGTCAAACAGAAAAATTAAATAATTTAAATTAAATTAATTAAATTAAAAAATAAAAATTAAAGATGACCATATGTAACACTGTCACCCAGATAAACTACTATTTACTTTTAAAGCAAATTATGCTGAGAGGATTAGAATGTATTCAATAACTCTGGAAGGATGGGGATGTCCAGTGTGTACCTGAAAGGGATTTGATGCTGGGTGAGAGCAGCCAATAATTTGAATGGTATGATATTAATTGTTACAAAATACTGCATGTCATCATTACTATGATTGTTGTTCCTTATAAACAGTATAACAGTACGAATCACCCAGATTCAAGAAGAATGAAATCTGATGGAAACAGAACTGGCTTCAGCATGCAGTAATCCAACACTATGCATCATCTCTCCTGCTGTGAAGGACTGTTACATTTTTCACTGACAACTGGTATAACAGAATCATCAAGAAAAATATTCAGACAAAAAATTTTTGTAAAAAAGAAGAACTTCTAATCAATTTTTAAATTATGTACGTTATCATCTTACAAGACTTGTGTATCAGCCTCTTCCTACAGTGTCATTGAAATAAGCCAATCAACTGTCATTCAAATGAAAAATGAAAAACTTCTAATTTCCCAAGAACAGCTTGCATTTTCAAAGCAAAATGACATAGAAAAACAGCATTTGAAATCTGAATTGTAGCTAAAGTAAGTTTATGATAAATTTATGCTGTGATGTGATTTTAATTAGCAAGCATTGCAGTGCAGACAATATTCTTTAGAAATTCTGTTATATCTACAGATTTCCCAATTGTAATAATTGTCCTAATAGTGCTTCATTATTCTGTCATAAGTCTTGAATTTGGGGGATTTTTTTTTTCCTTTCAGTGTTATACACATGATTCCCTAACAGCAGCAAGACCAAAGTACTTGGATCAGAATAACATGAGTTTCATATGTACAGAAAATTTAAATTTCCCAAATAATTATGGCAATATGCATGCACTCAGTTTGCAGAAAGGATCCCAGTGTAAAAGGACAGGAATGCAATTATGTGAGTTTGGACAGTATTCTGATTAACTTCAGAAAAGCAAACCTGGACATGGAGATAACTTTTTTTTCCCCTTAAAAAACAAACAAACAAACAACATGAAGAACCTTCTATTATTCCTTGAACTAATAATATATAAATACAGTGCAAGTGTTTTTCTGTGCATGAAAATTAACTGGTAACTGCAGTTGGAAATTAGCTAAAGTAATAGTTATTTCCTTATATAACGCTCATTAAAAGTAGATGTGCTTCATTTGCCTGCTAATGTGTTATATCTGGAAGCTCTTTGTACTGTTTTCTTGAATTTAAATGTCAGGTGTATGTGTATATGTATCTGTTCCTGGATGAAAGCATGGCAAACAGAAAAAGATTTACTTTTGAGCTTTACACAAAGTTTTATGTAAATTAGAAATAACTACAATGAAAGAAGGGAATTCAAAATGTTGAAATGCTTTAGTAATGTTTCTAATTAAGACAAAGACATGCTCTTTGCAAGAACTCTTGTATTATGACAGTACATGCAAAAGATTTCTGTCTACATACTGTCTAAATATATGGCCTTAAGACTAGCATGCGATTTTGCTGACATAATTTTTAAGGTAGAGTAGACTAAGAGTAACATTTACGTTGCTAGTTAGTTATGGAAAGTTTTCAAGGACTTGCATTTCATCTTTTTGAACTAAACTCATGACAGAGGGCTACACGAGTAATCAGAGCGATATGACATGGCATAGGAAATATCATCTACACATCATTAAAGCTAAGCACAAAGTCTCAAATCATAGAAATAATACAGCTTTTCAGTACTGTTAGCTCTATTAGCTATTAACACTATTAACAATGAGTGCAAACTAAATTAGAATTAAATGTGTGGTTTAGTTTCAATTAAAAGAGCTTCATTTCTACCAAGAACAGCTGACACACAATTTGAACAATTATTTTGTTGCAAATTATTAATTTCTTACACCAACAAAAATTGCAGATTATTAAGATAATAATTGAGCACCAAATGTTGTCAATTCTTTGCTAAAGTCATACTAAAATAAAATTTTTAGCTGGTTTTGCTAACATTCTGTGAATAGTTGTGTAAGCTTTGTATCCATATTCACATCCTGAGCACAAATGGATGAATCTCCATCACTATCAATACAGCTGCAACCAGGTAAAAAATAAAATAGCTTTTATCTCTTCAGGAGAAGTAGACACTATATTGCCTGAAAATAGATGGAATTTAAATTTGACTTGACCTAAGCAGTTTCACCTGTACACAGTAACTCTGAACTTTATTTCAAGTAGTGGATAACAATATTACCATATTCCTGTTCTGTTTTCTTTCTTTAGTTTTTTCCTTGGAAAAGGACAATGGAGCGCAAAGCGGCATATATGAAAGAAACTTTTTTTTTTGATAATGAACCTTGTAGAAAGGGTATTTTGGCTTTTATATTAGAAAACTCAATAGAAAAATGCTGCATGTAGTCATTTTGTGAACAATGTCACTGGAAAATCAAAACAAAATGCTCTTATAAAATATACAGCTGAACAATACTAGGTGTCTGGGTCTAAATTGGCATGCAATTAAAGCTAAATGTATTTTATATTCACATATACAAACAAACAAGTTTACCTTCAGAATCAAATAGTGATTTTCAGTCCTAAGGTATTTCTTCAAGCAGTTTGACTTCCTGCTGGCAAAAGCATTTTAATTTTTTTTTTCATTTGAAAAGGAAAGAAATTATCTTCCCTAGTCACTCAACAGCTGTATCAATTTGCTTTCAGGGCAGTGATTAGCATAATTGTGGTGGATTACTAGCACTTGGCACAGAATAGAAATAATTCAGTACTTTTTCATCATTAAAGACTACGCTACATAGTTTCCTCAAGCAATACAATACTAGGAATTTTAAAGACACTTAATCAAATGAAATATCCAGTCAGTTTCTCAAAGCAATACTCAGACTATTTTTCTCTCCTCCAGAATTTTCTGCAACACCAGCATTCCCAAATTAATTCCTAGCAGTTCAGAACAGCTATGTCTCATCTTGTCTGCACCTAGAAGACTAGTAAGTCCCCTTCAATTCTCTCTTGCCTGTAAAACGGTCGAGGTTAAATCCAAAAAAATCCTGGGTATCTGGCACAAGATTTATATTCAGAAGAGGAGCCAAATGGTCTTCATGTTCATTACTAGTTAACCTTAGAAGTACAGAAACTGATAGAGGCCCTCTCTTTTGTATTGCAAAGCTCTGTGAGGCTCAGAGCCACAAAAATCCCAGCTAATATTCTAGGCATTTGAGAAGCCCACAGGAATCATAGTTTTCCCTAGACACACAAAGATATGTTTCTGTATGCGACCAGCTGTTCGGTGTCTTGATTGACTGGCTTTGCTGCTTACATTACACATATGTTCTAGATAGTGGACACATTCTTTTGCTGTCTAAATGAAGCTGTGACACCTGTGAGCTAGGTGTTTAGCAACTCAATAGGGATCTACTCTATCTAGGGGAAAAGGAAATGGAAATATTTGAGTATGCAGCCCCTCTACATGGATCCAGCAGATGCAACATAAGTCTTATGAGAATCTAGGCCTTATGGAGTTCTTCTGGAAGTGCAACAGACTAGTACAGGGTTCTTAATATTGCACTAGAAGCCTCTTTTTAAGCAACTTAATCTATCTCAAAGAACAAACAAACTTGATTCTCCTGATATGCTGTTTGATAAACTGAAAGCCTTATTTAAACAGGTTTCATCTTTATACAATTTCTTAAAAATTCACCAAAACAAAACTTTGCTTATTTCCTACCTGCTTTCTCCCTAACTTTCAGTTCTGAGACTAAGCTTCTTACATTACTACATGTGCGTTAAAAATAACCAGCTATGTATATACAAACCATTTAGGTTGAGACTTTAACATGTGTTATAACTGTGACCCTTGTTTTCATAACCTGTGTTATAACTTGCATTAAAAAGATTAAATATCATTGCCTTCCACTCTAGAAACTAGAGTTGAGGGTCCCAGAGCTAAAAGGGTATTTGCAAAAGACACAGGAGAAGGTCCTCCTTTGTCATACTACTGAGTTATCCAAAAACAACATGACAGTTATGTAGTCAATAACGAAGACACAGTGTGTCATGAATGTTGATAGCATGAAGAACATTGTAATTTATTTACAATGGGGCTACTCTTCTTCCTTTTATAGAAAAAAGAGTTTTTTTATTCCTTAAGTATTATCTATAGATGTTGATACAACACCACTACTTGTTCTTCAGTAGATAACATTTAAATTGCATGAGTCACAGCGATAAAACATTTTCCCATTCAAAAATTCCAGATAGTAGTACAATTTGCTCACCAGTCCTTTGAATTTAACGACTGAATTTTAAAATCATTTCTAATCACTCAAACAAGCTGTATATGTGAAGCACACGGCGTGATTATTTTCTATTTATTTCACTCACTCAGATACAATGCTATGATTCAGTGAACTACAGTTAGCCATCCAATCTACATAATATTGAAATTACATAATTTTAATTTCTACATTATTGTTGTTGCATAATGCTCTAAGTAACGTAATGTTCAAATTGTTTGTCTAAGAAATCAACTGTGTTTATGGAATCATTACCTCGATAAAAAGAGATTATATTTCTTAAAGTTTTAAAGGAATCATGAGTCAGACTTACATTTTTCATTAGACCTCAACTGAATTGAAATTGTGCTTTTAAAAAAAATATATAACTAGAAAAGTGTTAAACCATTTCCTGAAAACTTAGAGCTAATTATTTCAAAAGTGTTAAAAATATTCAATTGTATTGCCATTCAAAATAAATTTAACCCTCTGGAATATTTTAGTGATTGTTACTTCATATTTGCATAAGTTTTGCTGACTTGGATTCTTCAGAAATTCACATTTTGGTGTAGATCACAGTCTACATTTAAGTAGTTTAGGTTAGTTATACTGAAACACACACATAAATATTGCAATTAGAAAAAGAAGGGATATGTCACTTCAAATTCACAGACCACAACATTAGTGATGTCATGAACCCATTGAGATTGCTACACAGGATTTGCTAAGGTTAGATTTACCAATTATATTTCAGAGCAAACCATCTGATGAAAGCTCTGTTTACCAGGAGTTTGGATTGTTCAGCGGAGAGTGCTTCATTTGTGGTCATAAACACTGACAACAGGAAGCAAAGCAAAGATTCTGATCAATAACATTGAATGCTGATATTGGAAAAAGAGACTGAAGTGAGCTGACAGTTCTAAGGATGAAATTTATATCATGCCCTGACCTTCCTCAGACAATTAAAAACTGATCAATTTCCCAAAACTCCCATGACTAGAGCTGGATCAATTTATTCCTTCCTTCTAATGTGAAGGCATTATTATTCCCTCACATTTGTTATCATAAATGATACAAGGCAGAAGGCTTGATCAGAGTTTGAGAACATGATCAAGAATCTGACAGTACGTGGCTACATCAAAGAAACTACATAGCACCCCACGGGCTACCAGAGGGCTCCATATGCACAGTCAGCTGTCAGGTCAGGATTTTAGAGTGAAACCTTGCCGTTTAAACTAGCTTTTACCTGTGAACTAAGATCAAAATCTGAGAACCATTTTATTGCTTTTGTATTTATTACTATATTGGGCATTGCCAGCAAGCACTTGCTGTGTACCCTAAACATAAATTGAACTTTTTACCTGCAGTTCTGTATGAAAATGATAGCAAGAAAAAAGTGAAAGTGGTTAAGGTGTGGGGACTCCTTTCTGTATTTCCCTTAAATATAAGCAGTACAATACAGCAAAAGTCTCAACAACCATTATTTTTGAAACAATGATAATGGTCCTCACCATTCTTACAGTTCTTCTGTTACTGCAAATGGATCCCTATTCTCCACCGAAAATATTAATCTTCAAAGTTAGTTTGGGTCACATACTTTTCTGAAAGCCTTCAAAACCATTTCATTTTGTCTCTTGATAAACTTCTCATAAGAATACAACCTTCTTTCAGACAAAATAACAAATTCTTTAACATGTGGTAACTTATTTCTGTTGTGGTTGTGGTGAGTAATTTAGGATTGGCAATTAAACATATGTTTGTGACAATATACACTTTAGTAAACCAGCAAGCAGAGGATCTGAAACTTTAACTTTTACTCTACTAGTTTCTTATATGAATAGTCCAATTAGGTTTTATTCTGTTATATTTAAATTACAATAAATGGGAATAAACATGGTCCAGTGATGCAAAAATCACATGAGTTTACAAAGCTGTTATTTTCTTTGTCTGATTTTCACACTTCACATAATGGTACCCTCTGATCTCATACCTAGTCTGTCATACTCTGAATTACTGCTTATTCACAACCCTATTATCACATCTAACACATTGCTATTTCTTCTCCCTGAATTTAGGAGCCAAATATAAGTTGAAACTGCATCTGGTGTGATGATAACAGAAAAAAATCACATCATCTTCAAAGCTTCAAAGGTTATAGAACATAAAATGTGAGAAGGAAGTTCTCTGCCATCAGAAAAACCTGCATATCGTCATTTGTATGTGTCCTTCCTTTCTTATTAATCAACACATCAGATATGGTTTGAAAGAAAGGTGATTAATCTGATCTTTTTTATAAGTCTATGCATAGACATATTCATATGTTCACATATGAATATGTATTTCATATGTATTTCATCTTGATATCATGGAACGTTTACATACGTATGTACATATGCATATAAATATATATGCATATGTATATACATATGTGTGTGTATGTGTGCTGTTGAATTGTTATCTTGTATTCTTCAAATAAAGTGAGAAAAAAACATATACCTCTATGATAACAATATGAAACAGAATGTAAAAGCCACAAAGTCCCTATATTTAAGTGGCCCCAGAAGAACTTTGGAGCCCAACTCTGGTTTGAAAACAAAAATTGTCAGCTCTATCTGGTAATAGCATGTCCTGGAAAAAACAAACCTGGCTGATTAGCAGTATCACAATAGCCAAGTTTAATCTAATATCTTATAACTGCACACTGGTACTGCTCTGTGTTTCCAAAGCTGAAAAATAATACAAAATTCCAGCTTACCATGAATAAACACATAAACAGCATTACGATTTAGAATAGACTGTATTCCAAGTCTTATTGTATGAACACATGGCAAAACATATGCATTTTACCTGGAAGTATACATTGCAAACATGTATTTCAAAAAAATTTAAGAACACCAGCAAAGGAGACTTGCTATTCATCTATGTAATACATTTTTCAGAGAACAGCATTGTTCTGACTATACTTTTAGTACTTACCACTGTGTTGCATTTTTGAGATGCCTTCAGAATCCCCCCCCCAAGAAGCAGCACACTGACATTTTATTTATGGTAGAAGTTTGGCCTGTTAGAAAGAAATAAAGAGTGCTCTTCAGTAAAAGAAGAAAAAAAATTAGCATCCTTATTAGTCACAATTAGTGAAAAAAAGACACTTACGAAACCACCTGTAATACTGATTTTCACAATTAAAAAAAAACGATATCTAGAAAACAAAAAAGTGGTGATAGTGTATTGATGTCTGCTATAACAATTACTAGTAATATTTATTTTTTGCAGATCAATCTCTCATACAGAAATAGAATTTCCTTTAAAATTTTAAACCTAGGTATTCATTTTAGAAAAAGGTTAAGAAAATTAGCTATAGATAAGAAAAAATTTTTTTTACATAATTACTATAAAAATATTTCTTTAAACATATGCTACATATATTCAAATGTAAAATGAGTAATCATTTGACTGCATTATTTTCTGAAATTATATAACATAGATTTTGGTAGGAAAAATTATGGTAAAATGGCAATAACGTACTTTCTCAGCTGATCCTCAATCAGATTTAAGTCTCAGATCAGCCTGGCGTACTTCAAGGACTTCAGTTACTTTCCCCATATTTAACTATCTTCTCTCAAAAATGGAGTGTTATTGTTTGCTTGTTTTACACACAAGTAATGATGACCAGAATAATGATATGCATGTACCAGAAGTATCTTTGTGAACAAGGGGTAATTCAAAACTGTACCTTATACTGCAAATGACATTTCAATTGATAGCTTATTTATCAATAATCTATCCTTTTAGATAGATTATTTAGACAGACTAAATACCAGTATTTGCCAGTAGTCTCTTCTGTCAGGACTATATTAAGACACTGCATTTTAAATCTGAAAACATAACGTGTCAAGAGTTACTTAGGTAATTTGCCTCAGTTCAAAGACTTCATTAGCTGAAATACTCTTCTCACAAAAGCCAGCATAGCTGAATTTACGGCACTGATAACTGCACATACTCTTCTTGTATTCTATTTATTTATTTATATGTATCTCAATCCACCAAGACACTTCATATCGTTTATTCATATTTACACTACATTGAGCAATACAGACAAGCTCATTAAGCGAGAAGTACAATTTCAAAACAAATTATAGGTGAAAGGGTGAGGACATCAAGTAATCCTACCAGCTTGCTAATAAAGCAAGCAAATTTATCATTTCTGAAATACTACACAATGCATTTATCCACAGTATAGTACTTACTAACACAGTACAAACACTTCTGCAAAGAGCTGACAAATGTTTCACAAATTTACTTGGCTTTCAGAGTCCAAATGCCTGTTATTTGTAAGTAAGACATACATGACTTCCAGATAACTGATGAAGTGTGTACTATCATCACAAAGTATGCATCTACACAGAGACATACCAACACAGACTAAGTATGTATGTATTTATAGTGACTATAAGAAATTATTAGCTTCGGCAATAAAAATCGTAAGTATCACAGCACTGAGATTTCATCTTCTGTATCAGAATATTTTCTCATATCATTTAAAGATTTCAGGTCTTGTACTTAACTTTTGATCAAAATAAACACTGTAAATGAAATCAGTATTCATTACTTACTTGCTAATGTCATATACTGCAGTCCCAGTCACACTGAATAATTCTCACTCATGAATCTTTTTATTTACCACAGCCAAACTACACACTCAAAGTGCAATTGTAACAGCTGCAAACACAATTCTCAATATCATGTAACCAAGGCAATTACCTCTCGCAACTGGAATTATATACCTGTGTTTGGGTATCTGAATATACATATTTCAGTCTGAAAGGCACAAATTTAGTAAAGTAGGAAGCACAATTTCTTGTGAGTAAAGAATGTGTGAAACATTCCAGCCAAACTGTGAAAGTGTCCATCTGGACACTTATCACATGGGAAAACTGGCAACACTGTACATTTTCATACACACCCATTGAGGAATCAGATGTTGACATTTAGGGCAATCTTTATTCCAAGCTATGGTAATGTCTTAAATCTCTCCATATGACTGTCATTTTTATTGGAGATTTCACTGCTGATGTATATTATGACAGCCATTTCAATTACAGAATGGACTCGATGATCTCTCGAGGTCCCTTCCAACCCCTACAATTCTGTGATTCTGTGACCTCAAGAAATCATCGAGTCCAACCCCCATGCTAGAGCAGGTTCCCTACAGCAGGTTGCACAGGTAGGCGTCCAGGCGGGTCTTGAATATCTCCAGGGAAGGAGACTCCACAACCTCCCTGGGCAGCCTGTTCCAGTGCTCCGTCACCCGCACTGTGAAGAAGTTCTTCCGCATGTTGGTGCGGAACTTCCTGTGCTCCAGCTTAAGGCCATTGCCCCTTGTCCTGTCCCCACTGACCACTGAAAAGAGGTTCCCCACCTCCATTAGCCTCCCGCAACTAAGATACTTATAAACATGGATCAGGTCCCCTCTCAGCCTTCTTTTCTCCAGGCTGAACAGACCCAGATTACTGAGCCTCTCCTCAAAAGGGAGACGCTCCAGGCCCTTTATCATCTTTGTGGCCCTCCGCTGGACTCTTTCCAGGAGGCCCCTGTCTTTCTTATACAGGGGAGCCCAGAACTGGATACAGTACTCCAGCTGAGGCCTGACCAGGGCAGAGTAGAGGGGGAGGATCACCTCCCTCGACCTGCTGGCAACGTACTTCTTAATGCACCCCAGGATCGCATTAGCCTTCTTGGCCACCAGGGCACACTGCTGGCTCATGGCCAACCTCTCGTCCACCAGGACCTCCAGTTCTTTCTCTGTAGGTGATAAAACCTGAGACATAAGAAAGAAGGAAGAATTTAAGCAATGGCTGGACAGTGAAAATCCACTAAAGCTAATACAGCTTTCCTTCTCAGTTATTTTAAATTTGCATTTCTTTATTTTGTGAGACTTTAAAGCTTCATTTCTGCTACAGGGAGTGCATGATACTCAACTCAGCTTTGCTGACAAACACAGGGATTGCATTTACTGTCTCAACTTTAAAGTATAAAAAAGAAGTAGGAAAACGTTATTTGTGAAATAAGTTTACCAAGTTTATTGCCTATACATTTGTACCTCTGTGCTTATCCTTTTCATCTTCAATTTGTCTTATAGATCTCATAATTCTCCTTGCCAGATTGATTATAATTGCAGATGACTAGATTATAGTTTTGACTTACATATATATTCTTGTAACAGAAAAAGGTCCCAAAACTCTTATGACTACGCCATCTTCTCTTCTCTTTCATTCTCCAGCTTCTCAAAACTGTTCCTCAACCCTCTCTCTCTTTCTCAAGCTGCTTCTTTCTCAAGCTTCTTTCTCCAGCTGCTCCCTCAAGCTGCTCCCTTCTCTGCCTGGCTGGCCTTTATCTAAGCCTGGGGCAACTCCGCCCCAGGTCCACCCCTTCTGGGCACAGGTGCAAGTGATTCACCTGTATTCCCCAGGCCAGCCACACCCCTCCACCATGTGCTCAATCATCAGTTCATGCTGCGATCAACTGTTTCCCTACAATTCTACTAACCTTCTCTATTCTTACTGTTCTTCATTCACACCTCTTATTTAGACCTTATCTCTGTACTATGCAATTGCTCTTCAAAAAACAACTGCAAATACTCCACTTCTTTTCTATTAGTATGCTCTCTGGGCAAGTATGGACACACCTATCAGAAGACTAGTAGATTCTAAGACAACATATTTGTCTTGAATATAAATTTTCTTTTTAAGAGTGACATTTTTTCCTCTATATTTGTGACAATTGATTTCCTCAGAATTATAAAAGTCTAATATAAATAAATGTTAAGGAAATTTGGCAGTCCTTCTAATATTATTTCCTGAAGTCACTTTGTTTTTTCTATCACCAGTCAGTGTGGAGAGTGTAAGTAACTTAAACCTGATGGTAATCATTCTGGTTTAAAAGTTACTTAATTTAAGCTTACTTATTTGGCTTATTTCCCAGAATTATTTAAGATTCTCTGATTTTAAAGGTGATGCAACAAGCACAACCCAAAAACAACTAAGATTGATGTTCTGTCAGTATATTTACATAGTTATCTTACTCAATACCTAGGAAATAAAATCTCTCATTAAAAAAAAAGGGTTTTTTTGAACATGATGATCTACTCTAGCTATCCCAAATAACTCTGACAGCTCTTCAAAATATCCAGTTACAAGCTAAAAATATTTATCTGTTATTTGATGCTCTGTTCTGTTCATCACAATAACTAGACTATGTTAACTGTAGTTTGAGCAGTTAAGTTCATTAAGTGAGAAGGGTAGCATTATAAATGCAGTCTTAACAACTTTAAATACATCTTTAAAAGTGTCAGTTATGGTGCTTACATGCTTTTATCTATTTATTCATTTTCCTATCAAGTTCTTTCTTATGATGATTAATAAACTCACAAAAATTAAATTCAAACATGCTAAATTCAAACATGACATAGCAATTAACTTTTCTGAAAGAAAAGTTTATTCCAAAAAATAAACTGATGATTTTTTAGAAAAGTACTGAAGACAAAATAAGTAAATGCATCTGGGCAGTTCTGTGTTTTTCAGCTTCAGTAACCCAAAAATCAGAATATCTGATAAACAGATGATGTTCTTTCAACTGCTTACTGTCAGGAAAGTTTGAGGGTGGCAGTGTTCAGAAGAGAAAAGCCAACTCAAGGTAGATGTTGCAGCAGAAAATGGACACAGACCAGTTAAAAGAGTATCAGAAGCATGGAAGTGAAATCCACTTTTTCTCTGATTTATGTATTTGAATACTAAACTGCTAAATGTAACCTCAAGCATCATTCTAAACGGTAGAAGATCATGAATCAAAGATTGTGGGTTTTCAGTAATAAAGTAAACAACAAAATAAAACAAATCACTTCTTCACATATATTGAGATAATGTTGACTTACAGATATCTAAGAAAGGAGTGGCGGTATCTTATTTCTTTTACTTGAAACAAATGTAAGTAATAAGTAACATAAAGGCTGTGAAATATATTTTCTCTGTTGCTAAATGTGAAAGACCTCTCTCTCTAACTAGAGAGAGGAAATTCATCAGCAAGAAAAACCTCCTGGGGGGATCTATTTTTTCAACTTTAATCAAAAGTAGCACATCAGAAGAAGACAGGAAGCCTCTCATCTACACTGTCTCACTAAATGATTATATTCCCAGCTGTATTCCTTGTCTTCAAGGAGATCAGAAAGATAAGGTGGAACTTGTGTTGCTTCGTTCTCCCTTTCTCTCTAACACTGTAGTTTCCTCATGATCTTCTGTTTCATCTCTTTCTGCTTTAAATAGTTAAATCTATGAACCTACCTGTGCCTCTCCCTGGTCTTCACTTCTGCCTGTCCCATAAGGATCTCCTTGAGTAGCATACTCAAAGTCTCAAAGAGACTGACACTCCTCTGAAGTCAGAAGTGAAGGACTAACTCCTCAGCCACAAGCAACTATAATATGCCACAGAACAGGTGAATGGCTTCAGAGATAAACTACAAGAAAAAGAAAGAATGGAAATATATGAATCTGTGCAAAGTCCACAAGCTCAGGAAAAACCCTAGCAGAGACCAGAGATGAACAGAGAAAGCAGGTAGAAGAGCCTAACAAAAATGACAATCAAGAGTCTGCTCTTCAGAGAAAACAGGCTGCTAGCAACCACAATACCACAGAAACTGAAAGGCTGAGGCCATCTCTCCAGGATGCATTCCCGTGAAGAAGAAAGAAGGCCTTTGTAAAGTACAATGGCATCTAGGAACAAATGAGGTGAATTTGCAGAGATTCTGTTATTCAAAATAGAATATTTCTTGAAAAATTTTGCCTTCAAAAGTATTTAGGTACTAATCTTTGCTAATAAGACTGGCAAAATGCAAATTCATTTCTCATGTGGCTTACATCTGAATTGCCATGAGCTACCTGTATCAAAACAAAGATATCATGTGTGATAAGACAGATTAAAAACTCCTGATCAGAAGAATAAATAAAGGTAAATATTTGAATAACATGTAATACACGTCATTAGGAAATTTGAAGATTTTTGCAACACAAAGAAATGGAAATCTCAAGGATTAAAGGATGAAAATACCGGTGCAATATGGCTGCAAACAAACCTAATTAATATTGCAGGTCAAAAAACTGAAAAGACCCAGAAAAAAATGTTGAGGGGAAAAAAGCAAAACCAAAAAAAGAAAAAAGAAAAACCAACCTTCTGAAGAATTTGCAAACTGCTACTACAAGTCAGGAAGAATTAAACTTATGAAGCCTGAGCTCGGGACAGTAACACACACAGCAGAAATGCTCATAACGCAGAAGACAGTGATTTGCTATGTTAAGAAATTCTGAATGGTAAATGGAATGACAAATCCCCTTAGGGAAACTCCAGGCCAGAAAGTAGCAATGCAAGGAAAGAATGTAAAATAAAATATAACAAAAATAAAGGGCACAAGAAAGGCTAAGTCTAAGGTCAAAGAGAAAGGGAGAGAGTGCCAGCCCTGTGTCAAAGGAAAAGCTTGATCTCACATCAGGAAGAAAAGAAAGGCCAAGCCTGAGATTAAGGAGGAGGAGGAAAAGGAGGACAAGATGCAGCTAAAGTAGAAAGACAGGAGAAAGGGGAGGGGAAAAGAGAAATCTAGGGGAAAAAAAAAAAAAAAGATTAAGGACAAGCCCAAAGTCAAAGGAATAGAATCTAAAGAGAGCTTCAAGACCATGCTGAGACACACTGAAATTAAAGATCAGTTGAAACAGCAAGAGCTCCACATAATAACCCTCAAGCCTGCCAAGGTACAGCTTTCAGAGATAGTAGATAGAGAATCAGAAGAATAGAAGACAGAATAATTCACCCAGTGGCACAGAGTTCAGATCATCTTATTCAGTCCTCACTTCAAGCATAGTTAAGTCTCCTTGGGCCTTTTAATATCGTTTCTGTGTCCCTGAAAGCAACAGCAAGAAATGTGCTGAAAGACACTTAAACAGCTATTACAGTAAGGTTCTTGCTATGCTCGAGGTAACGTTGACTCTTTGTATCACTTCCAAGTTATTACTAGTAAAGCAATTACTCTTGATGAAATCATGTATGTTCCTCGTGCATAAGCAAGCTCTGATAAAAATACCTGCCCTTCTCTCATACGATTTTTTTAAGAACCCAGGTAATTCACAAAGAAATTTTCTTCAAATTTTCATAGTTAGAAAGAATAGAATGAATGAAAATTCTTTCAGTGAAAATTTATACACAAAAATCCTCTCATAATTGAAAATATTCTTTATCCTTACACAAATTTTCTTATGTATCAGATAAAACGATTTTTGGTCATTGAACAGTATAGTTAAAAGGCACTGAGCTATTTTTTTTTTTTCTGCTCCCAAAGACAGTGTAAGGTGACAGAAACACAATTGCAACAAACAGGCTAAAATCAGAGCATCAAAATCTGTCTGCACTTGGTCCTTTCAAATCTAGCTGCATACATTTTCATTCCAATACTATCAAAACATTTTTTTTTTTAGCAGCCAGGGCATGCATAGTGAGGCCTACAACAGAAAATAGAGCTACTCCAATTCAATGTTGACAAGTTGGCTGTAGACTCTTAAGTGAGATACCATAGTCTATGCTTTGTGGAAAGTGATAAAAAGCAGAGTCTTGACTAAGAAGAACATCTTCAAAAGTTCAAAGAATTTCTTATCTTAAAATTGAGCTTTTATTCATTTTCACCCTCATAGAGTTTCTACTATGAAATTAACATTTTAATAAATCAAATTATAAAATACATCCTACCTATACTGCATGTGCAAAACAAATGTTTGGAGAAAATGTTTCTGCCTGTCATGTCCCCAAGGGCATCCTCAGCCCTACCTACAGCCCCATGTCAGCCCTCTGCCTCTCCAGTCCCAGGCCCTCACACCACTCTGGGACCACCAGCCCCTGCCCCAGCATGGCTGCAGGAGGACCAAGCTCTAGCTTCTCAGAGCCCTGCCCTGCCCCACCAAAGACTCACCCACAGGCCCATCTGCAGTGCCCAGGAAGATGCTTAGTTCTGAGGCTGGCTTCATCCCAGCTGAGTCTTCTGGTGAGGAAGTGGGACAGAATGGACTGCTAGGGCCCCTGAGCCCCGACAGTGAGCCTCCAGTGCTCCTAACCTCTAGGCCTCAGGCAGCCACCAGCTCCTGTGATACTGTGACACAACCATATCAAATTTAGAACTGCAAACTGTTCACATGCCAAAAAATACCAAATTTAACTGGATCCATTATGTGAAACAAATGCAGAGCACATCCCTCTTAAGACAACCATCACTTCCCATAACAGAATCATCAAAATCCATTTATCCTAAGTCTGGGATACATTTTTCCCCAGCCAACTCCACAGAAACTGTGGTTAAAAAATATACATATGTTCCAACACTGCAACAGAATAAATTCATACTAGCAGTCAAGAATGGAAACAATTACTTACTACTGACTCAGTTTATAACATTCCTCTGTTACTGAAACTTTTCCTATTTCTCTACCCAAACTTATTAAAACCTCCAAGATAAACCTAAGCACTAGATTGTGTGGGCTAGTACTCCAATAGGTTCTCAAAATTACTGATTCCACAGAGACATGAATTTTACTATTGCCTTTGACTCTTCTGAGAAGAAGTCCTCACTTTTTATTTATTTATTTATTGTAATAACCTATCTTCAGTATTTTTTACATGATTGAGCCACCTCCTTAGCACCTCTTTCTGTAACAGAGATGCTGCCTCTCATTTGGTATAACTGAAAAATTACTTATCTAGTGAATGTGATTGCATCTACATTTCTCTAGAACAGTTTTTGGTAAGCATGTGTTTAGTGTAACGTTTGTGGCTTTGGTTTTAGTCATTTAAGGGATGGTCTTCTGCATTCAAAACCTCATCATTTTTTTCAAGCATATCAGATGATGAAATGAGTGATGTTAATTTTCTTTACAAACCTCACTAAACTTTGAGATCACCTAAGTGAAATTCTAATACAAGGTGTTGTCTTATAACCGAGCAATCAAACATAAAATAAGAATGGCCTTCATGCAAGTCAAAAGCATTATATAAAGGAAGGGACAATGAGGTTACCGGTCCCATCTCCATGTATTTTACGTTAAATCAACATTGGATAAGACCAAATAAAAAACAGAACAGTGAGCAAAATCTCAGTTTCGTTTCCTTGCAAATGAATTATAGCAAGTGGAGTATGTGAGAAATGTGTCCAATATACAAAGATTAAGGCTCCTCCACTTCTGTGTCTTCCATGTCCAAGTGTTCCCATTGGTTTTGGAAGGTTATTTTCTGCTTTATATATAACACGGTAAACAGAAAGCCTTTGTGGTGGGATAGGCCTGGCCAGCAGCCAAACTCCTATCCAGCTGATCACTCATTCTCTCTCCTCATTGAGACACAGGGACAAAATAGGTTTAGAAAGCTTGTGGATTGAGATAAAGACAGGGAGATTGATTACCAATTACCATCACAGGCAAAACAGATTCAATTTGTGGAAAATTAACTGAGGTGGGTGTTTGGTTGTCAGCCAAGGCTAATCCACCACAGTCCTATAACCATATTTGGTTCAGATTGTACAGGGATAATGTGCTATCCAAGATTAAATGCAGAAGAAGATCACGGCTTTTGCCTTTACAGTACTATTAATTTTAGCATCTTATTTTACAATTTTGCACAAAGATAAACTTCCACCTAAAATGTATATATTAGTACTTTCATTTCTCTTGGTGTTCTGAAAGTTACATAGCCACACAGACTGATTTCTTGCACATATGAACAACTAGTTTAGTTGTAAAACATGAAGCAAACTACTAAGACAAGTGAAACACAGCATAACACAGTATTAATAATAGCTGCTTGAAGTGACTTTAAATAGTTGACATTACTTTAGTTGCTTGCTAAATGCAGACGAAACTCCTATTTAACACACAATGGCTCAGAGCAGAAACAGTATTTGTCATTGACTTTCAGCTAAAGATTACTAAACCCACACAGCTAAGTGAGAGAGTAATGCACACATGCACCCTCAGGTACTTCACTGTAAACAGTTGCCTTAATTCAAGTCATCTACAGCAATAGTTTGTATTAATCTAATTTTGAATTAGGCATCAAGGGGAAATTCTTTACCAAGAGAATGAAGTGATGAGGTGCTGGCACAAGGTGCCCAGAGAGGTTGTGGATGTCCCAACCCTGGACGTGTTCAAGACCAGGTTGGATGGGGTCCTGGGTAACCTGATCTAGTACCTAATCTGGAGGTTGGTGGCCCTGCCTGTGGCAGGGGTTTTGGAACCTGATGATCCTTGGGGTCCCTTCCAACGCAGGCCATTCTATGATTCCATGATTCTTCATTCCACAAATTCAGTTTGGAGCCAGGTTGGTGAAGAAGGAAGGATAACATCCACTTAAATGGATGAAAATGTATTTGTAAAACTGCAATAAATACATACGGGTGGTCATCACTAGACTGAATCTTTAGACCACTTAGATGTAATTCCCTATCATTTACCTTGACATTTTCTCTCCTTCCCCATCCCTTGCCCCTTCTTATTACAAAAGGTATTTAACAATTTATTTGTTCTAAGTAGTTTAAATCTGTGTAGAGATTATCACCATAAGAGATGAGCTGACATAAACACGTCCTTCATAGACCTACACACAAACCGTCAGGTAAGTTCCAAGTTACACAAAGCTGTTGAGACTAGGTGAGGCTTAGCATTGGTAGCATGCTATAAAATGTAGCGTACAATGCCATAAAATAAAGCAACACAGAGGGCTGCAAGAAATTCAGGAAATTCCTGCAGTACATTAAGGATAACTTCCTGGTCCAACTACTGGACAGACAAACCAGAGATGAAGCATTACTGGAACTGATGCGCACCAATGCAGAGGGGCTCGTTAAAGGGGTTAAGAGTGGGCACTCTGGGCTGTAGCAACCATGCCCTGGTTGAGTTCATTATTGTGGGAGAATTTCTGTATAACAACGGACATGTGAGCAATCCAGCAACTGTGGACAATGTACAAATCTAAACAGAGATGATTGGTATGAAAACAATACTGGGGTGCGTGTGAAGATCAAGTCCAGTTCCGAGGTACGTGTCGAAGACAAGGTCAGAAGACAGCCAAAACAACAAGAACTTTCTGAGAAAAGAACGACTCCAGTGTGAAAACAAGAACTGTTTTCTCAATAACATTTCATTTCCCAACAGCTGTCAATAACCAATTAGAATTAGACTACTAACGTGTGTTTTACTGTCTTTAACCAATCACTAATAGCCGTGTGTCTCTGGCAAGATAGCAAATAGTTATAAAAGAATCTGTATGAGCTCAATAAATTGGCATTCACTTGATCATATTGATCGTATAGTGTTTGTTCGAGCCTTCGCGTCGCAACACATTATATCAAGGAATAGGGGCCTGGCAAAGAGCAGAGTCAGGACCCTGTACATCAGAAAGTGAAATTCTGGCTGTTTAAGGAATTATTGGATGGAATCCTCTGGGAAACTGTCCTTAGGGACATAGGAATGGATTAGAGCGGGCAACTCTTTAAGAACAACTTTCTGAAAGGACAAGAGCACTCATCCCCCAGTACAGGAAATCAAGCAGAGGAGGTATGAAACCAGCATAGCTGAACAAGGACCTGCTGCTTAAACTGATGGATAATAAGGAAATGCACAGGCAATGGAAGAAGGGATGTGTGGTCTGGGAAGAACACACAGATGCTGTCTGGATGTGCAGAGATGGGATCAGAAAAAGCAACTGATGTCATCTACCTGCACTTCTGCAAAGCCTTTGATGTGGTCCCACACCGCATTCTTATCTGTATATTGGAAATATAGAGATTTGAAGAATGGACCATTCAGTGGATAAGGAATTGGTTGGATGGGACCAGTGCACTTTAACATTTTTATCAACGACCTAGACAGTGGGACTGAGCACACCTTTAGAAAGTTTGCTGATGACACTAAGCTGAGTGGTGCAGTTTATACAATAAAAGAAAGAGATGTCATCCAAAGGAACCTGGAAAAGCTTGAAAATCAGGCCAACGTGAACCTAATGAGATTCAACATAGCCAAGTGAAATGTGTTCCACTTGCGCTGGCGCAAACCCACATACGTGCGCAGACTGGGAGAAGAACTCATTGAGAGTAGCCCCACGGAAAATGACTTGGGGGTCGTGGTGGATGAAAAGCTGGACACGAGCCAGCAGTGTGTGCTCACAGTCAGGAAGGACGAACAAGGACCTCGACAATCTCAAAAGGTGGGCCCATGTGAATCTAATAAGGTTCAACACAGCAAAGTGCAAGATTTTGCATGTGGGTCTGGGTAATCTCAGGTATATATACAGTGGGAGAAGAACTCCTTGAGGGTAGCCCTGCAGAGAAGGACCTGGGGGTCCTGGAGGATGAAAAACTGAACATGAGACAGCAGTGTGCTCTTGTAGCCTGGAAGGCCAGTGGTATCCTGGGCTCCATCAGGAGAGGCGTGATCAGCAGAGAGAGGGAGGTGATTGTCCCTCTCTACTCTGCCCTCATGAGGTCCCATCTGGAGCACTGTGTGCAGGTCTGCGGCCCCCAACACAGGAAAGATGTGGAGCTATTGGAGAGGGTCCAAAAGAGAGCCACAAAGATGATCAGAGCGCTGGAGCACCTCCCCTACAAGGACAGGTTGAGGGAGCTGGGCTTGTTCAGCATGGAGAAGAGAAGGCTGNGCTGGAGCACCTCCCCTACAAGGACAGGTTGAGGGAGCTGGGCTTGTTCAGCATGGAGAAGAGAAGGCTGCAGGGGGACCTCACTGCAGCCTTTCAGTACTTAAAGGGAGATTATAAACAGGAGGGAAATAAACTTTTTGGAAGGGTAGACAGTGATAGGACAAGGGGGAATGGTTTTAAGCTGAAGGAGGGAAGCTTTAGACTGGATGTCAGGGGGAAGTTCTTTACTGAGAGAGTGGTGACGTGCTGGCACGGGCTGCCCAGAGAGCTTGTGGATGCCCCATCCCTGGACATGTTCAAGGCCAGGTTAGATGGGCCCTGGGTAACCTGATCTAGTACCAGATCTGGAGGTTGGCTGCCTGCCTGTGGCAGGGGGGATGGAATTTGATGATCCTTGGGGTCCCTTCCAATCCAGGCCATTCTACGATTCTATGATTCCTAGAATATCAGAAAGAGAAGCATGAATCCATGCCATTGGCTTGTCTCAATCCTTTGCTAACAAATCACTCAATGTACTAAATGCACTTATTATATCTGGAATTATCACTAGACAGTGTAGAAAAATTAATTGAGCTAATAACAAACACAGTAACAACAAAAGTCCTTAAATTTCCCCAGGGCAGGAAATCAATATTTTGATAAATTTATTTAAACTCCATTACATGAACTGAGTTAGTTGACTAAAATCTTTTCAGTGGCTTGGAATATTTGCTGAATATTCAAAGACTTCCCAAAAGCTTAGCAAGTCCTCTCGTCTCCCATCAAAGTGGGAAATGAAAAGATTTCTCTCACTGTAGGGCTATATATAAAGTCATTATTCTTGTCTTAGTTTCTAACTGAAACTTCCTCTTAGCGTGTGGTACAAAGCTATGTTTTGGTTCTGGAAGAGAAGCAAAGCTGATAACACCCTGTGGCATTGAACAGAGCCAAGAATATTTTCAGTGTCTCAGCTCCTTATGTCTCTCTGCCAGTGAAGTGGCTATGGGGCACAGGGAGCTGGGAGGGGACAGGATCAGGGCAGCTGAGCCAAACTGACCAAAGGAATATTCCACACCATATGACATCATGTAATTTAAGGAAGTGGAGCTTGCTGGGGAGCGGCTGTTGCTCAGTGACTGTCTGGGCATCAGTCGGCTGGTGGTGAGCAATTGCTTTGTACATCACTTGTTTTGTATATAATTATCATTACTGTTATTTTATTCTATTTTCCTTTTCTGTTATCTCAACTCATGAGTTCTGCCTTTTTTTCTCGATTCTCCCCCATCCCAGCTAGGAGGAGAGCAAGTGAGTAAAATGCTGTGTGGTGCTTTAAGGCCTGCCAGCTCAAACCACAGCAATTCTGTATTTAGAACATATTGTTTTCAGCTAGACTTTGCTTGCTCAGTGCTGTCAGTCATCTTTAGAACTGCCTGCAATAGCAGTAAGTTATATCATATGTTGTTGATTACAGGTCATAACCAAAACAAATTTATGATTGTCATGACTCCAGTATCTCCATTCTCTTTACACTTACCTGGTTGAGAAACCCATTGCTTTTCCCTGCCTTGCTGTTACTTGGAAGAATATAGAGATATTTAGGACAGAGTAAGTGATGAATATGTTGACCTTTTAGTATTTTAGTTCCAAAAGTCAAAGAAAGACCAGAGTTGCTTTGAGTAAGCAATTGATCTAGAGCCCTCTGAAGTCAATAAAATTTCCCATGAGATTCGCAGACTGCAAAATCCAGTCTAAGTATCCATGTTTCATACCTGCTGTCTCATACGAGGCTGCAGTCCTGTATTGGCCACATAATTTTGGGAGGAAAATCTGACAGGACATAGGTAACAGTACACAGTGGTAGTTGCTACCGGAAAGTTATAAATTGTATCTAAGAACATAGCTTTGACAATAATAACCATCACAAGTTTTCAAGCATAGTAACAAAGAGAAACATATTTTTAGAAGTCTCTTACAGAAAAGCAAAAGTGCTGCCATTTTGAAGACCACGAGACAAATTCTACCTCAAGAAGCTGTAAGAATTAATGATATACTCTAACAGCTATATAGAGAAACCAAGCGAATTCTGGCCAAGCTGGTGTATCACATACTACATTGTAGTGCTGTGCAAAGACAATACTTCAGGTCACAGAAACTGAATGTCAGAAGACTTTTTGACTGAGCAAAGTACCTAACATTTGCACAGTTGAACAGTAGTAGTTATGTAGTGCTGGTAAGTGTATTGAATCTAGTTATGCATGTAGCTTGGAGTTAAATATTGTGCAGTCCTGCAAAATGCTTGCAGATGTACTACTCTGAGTACACACAGACTCAAGAAACGTGTGCACTCAGTATTAATATGAAGGTTAATAATAAAGTGAGTCCACATCAGGCAGCTAAGTGGCATGATTTTTAAAAACTCTGAAAATCCAATACTTAAAAAGATGCTACTGGTGTCAAACCACAGCAGCAATAAAACCCTAGTCTTTTACAAACTCTGCAAATTATAGATGTTGTATATGTTATGCTTCAAAACTAATTAACTATTTGCAGAAAACATTCTCAATATCGGTAACTATGTTAACAAAGATATTCTGCACGCAATTAACCATTTAAAGTTTTTTGCAAATACTGTGGATATTCCTTTAATACATAATCTATGTTACAAACAAACAAAAGCACATCAGTTTGCAGTTCTTTATTTCTTCATTCTATCAACCTGTTTAAGACTCAGTTAAGACTCACAGGTAGAAAAGTGATAAACGCATTTGTAGTTTTAGTTAATAATTCAGTAACTAAATCTGCTCAGTATAGCATGGGACATCATGGTAAAAGCTTTTGTGATGGTGATGTTTTTACTAATAGTGCTCCTAACTTTGCGATACTTTAGGGAAGGCTTAAACGTTTTTGACTAATATTCTCTGAAATTTAGATACTGAGAAAGAACTCTAGATAGGGAAAACACAGATCCTCTTCCTTTAAAATGAGATTCTTGTTATGTTATATTACTTTCAAACATGCAAATATAAATTGTCACTATCTGATTATCTATGCACAAAATAATACTGCTTACTGTTTCACTCAAGAATCTAACTGGAATGTACGCCCTCACAAAAGCAAACCTCCCTAGCTGGTATTCAAGTGGCAGATGTTCACAGTAAATTAACTACTACAGATGGTTGGCTTTTTTCAGAATTTGAGTTCATATTTATTTCAACTTTATTTTTTAAAAATCACTGCTTTAATGAAAAAAAAAGTTAATAAAAGCAATTCCAAGATTATCAAGTGAACATATACAATCTTTTGTTTGGCAATAAAAACTTGTAACATATATAAAAGGACTGAAGTATTTATATGTTCTTTCATATAACTTGAAATGTGTTCTAATGTGTTTAAATTTTAAAAAAATCCATATGTCTAAATATTTAGTCCTTTTCACGTAGGAGATATTAACTATTCCAACCAAACTGAGAGTCCTGTGTTGCAAAAATGCTATTTTAGCTATTATTGATTGGTATTGTTTGTAAACAAACAAACACGTCAAATGCTCTCTTACATTATCCATCTTAATTGAGTAGCTTCTATTTTACATGTGTGACTAAAACCACTGAACGAAAACTTTGCATGGAAGGATAAGGCTTCTTGACACCGATAAAAACCCACACCAAAATGAGTGAAAAACCTGCTAGCCATCAAAAGTTCAAAAAGGCCAATAGTCTGATCATTCAGACCTCTAACATGTGCAGTGAAAACTTCAAATTAAGGCCAAAACCCAGATTACCAGTGGTATTCAATCATATCAGACATCCAACAATCCCACACCTTCATAAGGAAAATGTGTTTGAAAATGACACAAACAATCAAACATAAATATTCTATTGCCATAAGAAGAGCAGTCTGAGAGACCTGTGACCTTATATAAAAGAAATAATGATAAGGCACAATTGTAAGGTATCTCTGCCACAACTATTGCTCCAGAAATAATATGAATGTCTCAGACAAGGCCTTAGAACAGCAAAGCCAACAGCATATAGTCTGTTGAATAACGTGAACTGCCCAAGATCAAATTTATATTCACTGACTAGGATTCATCTGATCAAATAAATGTATCACTTGTAAACACTAATAACAATTTTGTTGTTGTGCTTAATCTTGTTCTAAAGCAGGTCTAAAAACAGGAGAACTGTATCCCAAAGTTCTTCTCTTCCAAAAAACTGCAGTGAGAGCCTAGAATAGCTAGTTTGCACATAGTTATCTACAGCTTTGAAAGGAGACCTCTGTGGTATGTGAGATGAACCATTCCATATGGGGAATCAAGCAAGGTCTTTCTGTAAAAAATTTTAGAAAAATCTTGCTGCATATACTTTTAACAATCCTACTAGGGGTCTAATCTGTTCAGCATCTGCTAGTATCAGGACTGGAGGAAGGACAACAACTGCTAGACTTAATATGTGGACCAAAAAATGTAATATATTCCTTCTGAGCTCTCTTAGTTTGTGCAATACATTCAATATGTTTTTGATAGAACTTACTTAACACAGTCTTATTACTTTGGAAGTACTGAACAAATGCGCAGTTTACAATGGGAAATGATATGGCAGCCTTGCAGGGATCTTGCACTCATGCTAATCGATGAGTGAGGCATACTGTAAAGTAAAGTGCTGAGGGGGAAGGCTGCTTTGAGGGGGAAGGCTGCTATTTTTTTAATTGTGGTTGGTTGGTGGATTGCTTTTTTTTTTTTTCCATTCTCATGACAGAAGAGTCCACAATCTATACAGTCATCATTTCTCAGCTTCCTCAGTTTGTAACAGCCAGTCTCTAAGAATAAGTAGTCTAATGTATCTAGCCACAGGACAACTGCTCTCATGATCTGACAAGTAGTTCCCTGAACTGTTAAGAAACGTTTACATTCCTTCAACGTGTAGTTTTTTTCTGGAAGGAGTAACCAGGCTTAAAGATGTGATGGAAGAAATAATTAAAAAAAAAAAAATCAACCAACAAACAAGAGCCTGCAACCATTGGGATTAGTGTGGAAGACTGAATCAGATGGTATCCAGCTCCAAAAATTCTGTAGACATTGCTCTTTTTTGCCATTACAAAAGCCAAGAGCATCAAGGATAACTGTACTCCCTGTTGTGCTACCTCAGCATCTAATGAATTTAGCCATCTGAATCTACAACATCATTCCTCAAAGTACAGTCTTCTGAATAGAGCATTTCTGGGAATAGCACCAAGATCTGACAGCAATCTCTGTATGTGTTGTTACTGCCTGTGGCTAAATTTTGTATTTTGGAATACCTTCAGGCATTGGGTAATGTGGGTATTCGGCAATTCTGTGATGATTTAAAAAGTCATAGCGCATACAAACATATTTAGGCAATTACTGTTTGCTAAATATTGTCATAGGAAAAGAGGAACACCTTTCTTCCAAAGGTTATGTTACGAAATACTACAAGTTATAAGGGAACTTGAAGTCACCACATATTTTAAAACGATGTACAAACACACATGGGTTCTAATTATAGGAATATAGCAAAATACAAGGTTAATTCACTATTTTGGTCCTAAAATATATAAAAAGTACTAAAAATAGAAATATTATACTGTTAACACTGCACCACTGTATGGGGCAAACTAAATTCATTAGCTCTACTTCCCTTTCTTTTTTTTTGAGGAAAAGGAAATATTCAGGATAAAGTCCTAAGGCCCTAAAGTCCCACCCTAATTTTCATATTTCTGATTTTATATTAAATTTTTCACAGGTTCTGATTTTAGTCTTCTGTGATTTAATAGAAATTTTTGATTCTTGAATGCAGATAAGGCGTATTTTACCTTATGTACACTAGCACTTAGTAACACTAATGGCCTGCAATTTGCAGCTCTGTAAGCTTTACCCTAAGCCATTGAGGCAGTCTTTTCCAGAGCCTGCACAACATTATTTTTCTCTTGCTGTTCTCATGTTCTGGGCCTCATGTTGCTTGTCCCACAGTCTTGCAACCACAAATCCCAGCGGTTTTGTTATGGTGTTTCTGGGAAATAGCTACCATTGGAGTTAGAATGGTGCCTCTTCTGCCCATCCCCTCCAGCTTGCCTTACCTTTTGCTTTGTAGACTTTAGTTTAGAGAAAAACAAAACGTAGTGCACAGCAAAACAGATGATAGCCATTTAAATGATTAATAAATATTATTCAGTAATAAATCTTGCAACGCTTGAATCTACAGATTATTGTACTCTAAACAGTACTAATAGCATCAAAAAAAGGAAAAGCCACTTAAATTTTTCACATGATCTTGAATATGCAGTGCTAGGGAAGAAGTATGGCAAAAGAATCCTTCTCATTTTCATTTTTCCACTTGCTGCACCAGAGAAGACCCCCAGAGGAAGGCGCTCTTCAGGGACCCCAAACTTTTTCTTCAGCCAAATTTTTTATCAGTCTTTTATAGCAAACTACTTCTGAGCTATTTCCTTACATAAAATTCAATGCCTATTTATTCATAGAAAGTACGTACTATAAATAATCAATCCTAGTGCATGTCAGAGCAGACATAGAAATTGATATAAGGTAATAAAGTAGGCTGTAAGGGATTTTTTTCCTCCATTTAATTTTTTTATGCTCCTGTACATGAAACTACCACCTGTCTAAACACAAAATCTGAGTACATACTGGAAAAGTTAACATGAATTTTGAATTTAAAATATTCCCACCTGACTTTAAATTCTGAAAAACATAAGACTGCTGTTTAAAAAGAAAGATCTAATGGAGACAAATATAGAAGAAAATTTTATCTCCAAAAATCACTTGCTTAATTCTACATCTGTTTACACATAGTAAAATTTGTGTTATGTTCAAGAATCTCATTTTTACCACCCTCTGTCATTCATTTCTATCCTTGTCTTAATGTTTCAGAGTTATACAGTCATGAAGGTTAATGTAGTTACATGAATTTGTGACGGACCATTTCACTCACATTCACTAGGGCAAACATATATGGCTCACTGGTAAACAATTTACTCCATGGAGAACAAGTTCTCCATTGTTGAAAAGAAGCGTCTGAAAAATTAATTCATTAAATGATGAGTCGTTAGCTGCAAAAGAAGAAAAATCATGGAACATGACTGTCTTTTTTAAGCACAAAATTAATACTTCTAGACTCAAATATTAGGCATGGTGCCACTGAAGACAATGGCATAAAACAATGTAAAAGTAGTGATAATAAGATCTTAGTCATGCTTCTGATCTCTCAAATACACAGCTTACAGTAAGTGAAGAAAAATGGTTCTTGCATACGTTACGAGTATAGGGAAAGCTTGTTTATTAAGGACATGAAAGTAAGGTTGGTACTCTGCACAGTGACTTATTTTGGTTGCTTTGCATCTCATCAAAGATCTACTAGTTTAAAAGACAACATTTTGGGCTGAGAAGAGGTACATCAATTTACTTCGATTGAAAAAGTGAGCAAAGAGAATATTTGTAACTATGGAGTATAACTTAGGTGTGAGGTAATGGTACAACAGCCTATGCACAGAAACTTCATCAACTATTACCTTAACATCTGAGTGATGTGTATGAGTACGATGAAGATAAATTTTTCTCCCATCTTCTTTTTTTTCCCCCCATGTACCAGTGACAGAAACATCAGAACTCACATAGTTTTATAAGCCTGTTTGTATACAATCCAAAGTAAATTTCTTCACATTGTGCATGCACTTCTCTGCAAGACTAATTTTTCTCAGGAACTGCAGGTTAACAGTCACATTTGCCATACTGGAAAAACAAATAAACAACCCCAAAACGTGTACTTGAAATGAAACAGAAACTATGTTTTGTTATAGGTGACAAAAAATGAGATAAGCCCAAAAAGCTCCTACATAGAAATATACGCAGTGATGATACAACTATATATAGTTTCCTTTAAAAAAAATGTGGTATTTAATAGGTGTTTTCTTTGGACAAAAAATATTTTAAAAGATTATTCAGAATAGATTTTCTTTCAAAGAATACAACCTAGACCCCTGCAGAGTGATGATGACACTGGGAATTACATTTTGTCCTGGATCTGTCTAGTAAAACAACTTCTAGTAAAATTGCACCCCTCAGAAAAAAACAAACTCTCATCTTCAAAAACATCCATTCCTCTTGTAAGTCTGCCTCGACCCACATCCTGCTACTACAAACTCTCCAGAATCCAGTATTTGAACTGTCACTGTCATCTCCGGTGGCGGAGTTGCTCTTTATG
>WBMW01004965.1:0-11670 GCA_013396635.1 Penelope pileata
TCAGAGCCACTGAGTGTGAGCCCAACCCTGCTAGCAGCAGGCAGCCGGGACATCGCGGCGAGCAGCATGCAGCAGCACAGGTGGGCAGCGTGGGGACGGCTGGCACTGGCAGCTGGGGGTGCTGCCGCAGGGACACCCCCGGGGCAGCGCCTGACCGCGGCCTCTCTCTTCCCTTGCAGCGGGACAGCCGCTGCTGCAGTGCTGGTACCAGGGAGCGCGTTGCCATCTCCTGCTCCCCGCAGCGCACCGGAACCAGCAGAGGCATGGAGGCAGCCTTAGACACCCGCTGCCCCATCTGCCTGGAGAACTGGGAGAGTGCAGCGCACACGCTGCCATGCCTCCATCGCTTCTGCTTGCCCTGCATCCGGTGGTGGACGAGCAGCAAGCGCGAGTGCTCACTCTGCAAGCAGGGTGTGCACTCCATTGTCCACTCGGTGTGGGCGGACAACGACTTTGAGGAGCTGGTGCTCGCCCCGGCCCCAGCAGCACCCGTGGCCACGCAGAGGCCTGGGGCCCCAGGCAGTGCGGCAGCCACCCAGGGCTCCTTCAGGCGGCCTCACCGCGGACACCTGGGCCTCCGTCTTTGCCGAGCAGCCAGCCCTGCTGCGGCCCCCACGCACCGGGCTGCGGCAGGAACTGGGCCGCCCCCTGGTCACCCAGAGATGGCAGGGGAACGTGCTGGTGACCAGCGTTGTCAGGGCCCAGCACCAACTTGGACTGCAGGTCTCGACTGAAGAGCTCGATCGTCACCTGGGCGTCTTCGTGTCTTACTTCGCCACCTCCACCATGCAGAGGCGCAGCCGTGAAGGTCACCAGCTGCTGGGCCTCTGCATCCCCGCTGCTGCTGGGGCCCAGGAGGCCAACCCCGTGCCGCAGCCCGCACCCACCGCCCATGCAGAGGAGGCCCCTGGCCGGGAGGCAGCACAGCCTGTGGCAGGGCCCTCCAGCAGCAGCACATCTGCAGGTACCCGATGAGCCCCCAAGAAGAGCAGCAGCAGCTGCCAGGCCCAGGAGCTGCCCAAGAAGAGGCCACTCGGCCGGCAGCCATAGAGCAGCGCTGGAGCTGCCAGGAGCGCGGCCGGCAGCACCTGGGACACACACACTGGCCCCGACACACCCTCGTCATCCCCTTCCCCCACCAAATAAAAAGATTGCAAAGATCATAGGAAATGTGTCGGTGTTGCTCACAGGGCAGCGGTTGTTGCCATCCCCAGCCCTGCTGCTTTCTCCCCTCCTTCCCGCTGCCGTGCCCCCGCTGGCACTGCTGCTTTCCTTACAGAGCCCCACGCACGGGCTGCAGGCAGGGGAAGGGCACATGCGTGCATTTGGGGAGGGGGAGGGGGAGTGAATAACTGTGTGGAACTGAGCTATCTGCTGGGACAAACCATGACACTTGCGATGAACTGAGGCCCAAGCTGACCTCTAGCCGACTTGCTCTTCAGCACTGATGCATCCCTGTGCATGATTAAAGAAGCTGCAGCAGCAAATGAACAAGTGGTGATCAAAATATGGGACCTACTCGTCTCTGTTGACTGATGAGTTGGAAGCTTGCAACTGGGGCTCTGTTGGCTGCTGTTCCTGTTGCTGCAGCCCCCTCCAGGTTCTCTTCCAGCCCTCCCCAGCTCTGAGCTCCTTGCTGTCCTTCCCTTCCCTGGAGCTGATTGCTCCCTCCATGGCTCAGCCTGAATTATAAGAGCCAAGTCAGCCAGGCAGAGCTCCACTGCTTAAAACTCAGCTGCTCTCAAACATCATGCAAGATGCTCAGCTCTCAAACAGCAGTGATCTGTAAAAGCCAAGAGGAGGCTGCAGAGATGAGAAAGGAAGGCAAACCAGGAGAGCAACCTCAAACCAGGAGAGCAACCTCAAACCAGGAGAGCAACCTCAGACCAGGAGAGCTACCTCAGATGAGGATAGCTAACTCCCAGTTGAACACCAGCTATTGGAAGAGGACGTGTGCCCGCAGCCCGGCCCCACTGTGTGCTGAGGATCAGAGCCCAGAAGCTCAATAGCAGAACAGCAGCTGGGGTTGGCACTCCAGCCCCTTCCTCCCTGAGAGGAGCAGATAGAAGAGGACGATCACAGCAGCAGCTCTTGTACAGGTCAGCGGTTGCCTCCCCGCCTGTCTCACTGCTGTTTCTGGGTGCCAGACCCAGGTGTGTTATTGCAGGTCACAGCAGGCCTCTGCGGGGGGTCAGTGCCACACCAATTACCCTTACACGTGGGACTTCCAGGATTTATTTGATATTTCTTTGAAAAGCTTTCCTTGTAACTGATTGGCCAAGTCATGTCTTTGCTGTCAGTAGGGTGGGGAGCAGCCACGATTCTTCCTGCCCTGCCTTCCTGCCTCCATGGGGGGCACGGGGTTGGGACGGGCCCTTGCGCTCTGCCCGGCTGCTGCTGCCTTCCCAGGCCTTTGTGACACTTCCTTGCTGTTCTCTTCTGCTTGCCATTGCTCTGCAATTCCCTGTATTGTGGTAGTTTTTGAGTTTTATTTTGTTGCTTGTTAAACCAGTGATTATATTTTGCTCTACTTGAGCTGTGTGCGGTGCGGGCCTGGTCCTATTGGCCATGGCCTGTGTGTCCGATGCCCCTTGCTCAAGGAACTTTGGGGCTGCAAGGGGAAGGTTTGCAAAGGGCTCTGCATCCAGGGCATGGGGCACGTCCTAGCACAGCCTTCAGCCTTGTTTCAGATACCAAGCACAGATGTGGACTCTACACCAAAATGATTTCTGGGACTCCTGAATGATGCTAACGGTGAAGCTGAAAATATAAATGTTGGTAAGGATTGGGCTCACAGGCTGTGGCAAAGCAGTTACACTGGATCTTTGCTCAGAGCTACCTGCTTGGCTCTGCACATTCAGATCCCTGTCAGAGAGGAGGAATGGCACATCCTCAGAAATAGGAGGGAGTGCTGGGGATGGGGCAGGAAGTATTTGACTCATGGGTACCTATGGAGTCACGTTCCATGGCCTCGTGGACCAGAGGAACGTGAGACAGGAGGCATGAGTGAGTCTCACTGGTACAGTTCTATCCCACTTTTACATCACTGGGTCCTCAGCTGACTCCTGCCCTGCCACTAGGTAAGGGGGAGGAAAGAAGAATCTGGTTTGCATGGGCACTTCTATAGCAGCTTCTGTGGCTTTAAATATCTCATTGTATTATATCAGTCAGATGTGGGAGTGTGGTAGAAGGAGGAAAAAGAAAAATGAGAGAAAATGAAGAAAAGTGCCATCCTGTTCAGTACAAATGATTCTATCCTGGGCTGGAGAGGGCAAAAGGAGAGAATAACAGACAAGTGTTCATCAGCACTTGAAAGGCAAACCTGAGAAAGAGCTGAGAGGAAACAGGAGGGAGTGATCGTGTAGTGAAGGGGGAAAAAAAAGATTAAGATCTGACCCAGATACAAAGATTGCTCCGTCCAGCCCCCCATTTGCTAGGTCAGGAGGGGTAACAAGGAAAGCAAGATGTTCCAAGGGTCACTACAAACTATGAAGGGACTGGAGGACCTGAGCCCACCTCTGTGTGCACAAGGGCTGCTGCACGGCTGGGAGCTGCTGCCGTTCTGTGTGCCCGTGCTGCTGCGTGCAGGGGAGCACCTTGCTCAGTGTGTCCCCATTCCTCAGCTCTGCCCAGCACCAGGGAAAAGCCAGGAGGTGGAGGGCAATGCATGTGGAGTGGTGGGTGAGTGTTAGGTTGGCTCACAACGATTTTGCTCAATGCTCAGCTTAGCAGCAGCATCTCAGCTCCCACCGTGTGGGATCCGACCTCACCTCTCTGTGTGTGCTTTCCCCTGCCCCGTGCAGGGTCAGGCTCTCGCTGCTGTCCACCTCGATATAAGTGCATGTAGCGTGGCTGAGCAATGTAATCTAATGGCAATCTGCCAGCAGGTGAAGGGTTGAAAAATACAGAGGATGTTTCAGGAGAAATGGCAGAAGAACAGAGCGAGGAGCAATAAAATGAAGTTGATAAAGGAAGAGTCACCTGAAAAGCCTCCCGGGAGGTCTGCTGCACTGAGGCATGGCCTTTCAGGATAGATGTGAGCCTTCCTGTGAAACCATTCATAAATTATGTGATCTGTTTGCTTTTAAAAGCTTTGTAGTGGAGACAGCCATCGGTATCAAGTCACCTGTTAACTCCTGATACTTCCAGCCTCTTTGCTTTGCCTGCCGTGCCAGGACCCTGACACGAGCCCTTCTTGCACTGTCGGGTTCTGGCTCCCTGCGTGATCTGTGCCAGCAAGGCTTGCTCTCTGTGGAGCTTATCCACCAGAAATTCGGCAAAAATATTTCTTGCTCAAAATTCGAGTTCTCTTACTTGAACACTGATGCTATATATTCATATCCTGGACTTGAAGTAAATTTTAAAAAGTGCCCAAAGTGACTGCCAAATTCTAGCTTAATTTTTAAAAGTGAGCTGGGCATCTCGCTCATGGGGAATTCAGCCCATTTGAGTTTGAGTCCATTTAAATTCTGGGCAAGGTCTGGATCACACATTCCTCCAGGCAGGCTTGGACCCCCGGTTGTAACTGAATCCAGAGCTTTGTGCTGGAGCCCAGTGTGAGCTGCGAAGGAAGAACACCCACGTGGACACTGATGATAAAAACCTTTGGGTACTTGAGTGAGATAATTAAGAAATGTTAGGGGGGTTGTGGAAAAGCATATCTGACTTCTTTTTTTTTTTACTGATCTTTAGAGACTGACAAAGAACACACAAAAAGGACACATGCAACATGAAAATTAACGTTTTATCTGCTGGTTTCACAAACAAGGCACACGATGCTTTTTTCCACTCCACAATTTGAGAAAACATTGATTTGATCCATTGAAGTGACGAATGCCCACAGAATAAATTTTTTTTTTTTCCCCTGGAATGATGACCTCGGGCAGACTAGAGCAGCTAGGTAAGAAATCCAGCAAGTATTTATCAGAGGCTTCTAAGACAGTGCAAACTCTAGCGAGTTCAAAAGCGAGAGACTTTTAGTCTTCATACAACTGACAGGGTCATAACGTTTCAAGAATGCCAGGAATCCGTGTGGCTGTTCCATTAAACACCCCTGATTAGTGAACGTGCTGATAAACTTCAAGTGTCAGAGGTCAGCGTTGTGGAGCCGAAGGTACCCCAGGTATCTGAAAATGTCTCCAGGATTCCCGGTCCGCTCGCCCAGTTAACCCCTTCCGCCACTCCACCCATGGAGGCCCAAAACAGAGCCTCTCTGACACTGTATCTCCCAGAGAGTTCTGCAGAGATGTTAAGAGTTATTTTGAAAACTATGGAAAAATGACCTCAGGCACCTCCCATGGAAATGTTCTCGACAGCTGGCTGTTCTTTGATTTCAGCTTCAGCTCCTAGTTAATATATGTGCAAAATAACCATGTTGCCACTGGCTCGCCCAGCCTCTCTCCCATCAACTTCAGGTGATACAATGATGGCAGCAGGCTGTGCATTAAAATACCTCCAGAGCTATCAAATTGCCAAGAGGAATGCAATTTCAGAATGCTCAGACAGGAGCAGTTGCACCTCCCTGTCACCACGTAAAGCTCTCTGCTTTGTTGTCTTTGATGTGAGAGCTGCAGCCATACTCCTGCCAAGTGCCTGCAACAAGCCATTGGGAAATCCAGCAAACACGGGCTCTGTGCCCGGCCGTCGCTGTGCAGGACATCGGTTTATCTGCAGCACAGTCAGGAGGATCCCAGGAAGGCTGAATTATCCCAGCAGGGTCCCAGCCCATTTCTCAGGCTATTGCCCAAACAGACGAGCCCTCCCCGACACAGTGCAGATGTTGCTGCTGTCTCAGGCTCCCAGCCTGCAGCACAGGGCTCGGGGTTTGACCGATCCTGCAACATACGGCTTTTCATGCCACGCTCCAGTTATGAGCTGCTGGAGGTACTGAGGATTCATCTCTGCTGAGGGCCACAGCGTGACCCCATCAGTTTCTTTGAAAATCAATAGGAAAATGTTGAGGAATGCAAAGGAAGCAGGAACAGTCAAAGTAAAGACAAGTGATGTCCTGTAATGGCTGTAATGATTCTGAAACACGCAAGGTCACAGATAATTAGGAACCTAATTCTCCTTTGAAAGAATCTGTCAAGTTACTTCCCTACCTCAAAAACAGTCACTGATTGATGTTATTTCTGGGCTAACACACTCATTGAAGGTAGTCTGAATGGAAGTTGTATGGCCGTCACCATCCAGGTGGGGTGAGGTAGTCACAGCTGCAGAACAGAACTCGAGTAAAAGGTTTTCATCGCTGCAGTAATGGTCTCAACAGGACCTGATTCACAAAGGTGCCAGCTCTGCTGCAAGTGAGAGCTGCAGTGCAGCAGCTCTGTTAATCAGACTCTAAAAGGTTTCTGCAAGAGAGATCTCTGTTTGCATCCTTTACTGTGCTGCAGCCATTCAGAAGCAAAGTGAAGCAGGGAGGAAAGACACAGGAGCAGCAGAGCCACGCTGGGACCCGACAAAAGCCCACAGAGAACTTGGGGCAGCTGAGGAGGCTGCGCAGGCATCAACTCCAGCTTTACAAAAGGAAGCAATATTGGGGATCTCTCTCTCAGGGCCCTCAGAATGAATTGCAGTTAACATATCAGGAAGGGTGACAGAGCTCTCCAGGCTGCATCTGGCAGGACCTTGAAGTCAGCGTGCACCAAGGCAGGCTCCAGTGGGTTGGCAGAGCTGCAAAGCAGGCAAGGTGGGAGCTAATGTCGTCAGACTTCTTCCCGGTGTTCTTTTGGTTTGTTTTTTTACTTCTAATTGTAAAGAGTAAGGGAAGTGCTGGTCTCCTGTAGGAGAGAGGGAAAGGGTTTCATAACGCCCATAGTGAGTGAGTCTGCTCCTTCCTGGCCTCCGCGTGTGGCCGGTGCTGCTGGAGCTCACTGCAAGGCAGCTGTGGTGTGGGTCCAGAGCCAAAGCAGCTTCCAAGCAGCAGAGATGCAAGGCAAATGTGGACTTCAGCACAAGCATGGTGTTAGCTCAAAACGTATAACACAGTCGGCTCACGGCTCAAAGGCCAGGGCCACAAGCAGTGAAATAGCAACTCCACAACTCAAAGGCAAAAATTTGTTATTAGAGTAGGTGATAGACACAGGCAGGGCAAGGAAGAGCTTTTACGAGCCTCTAATCTAGGTGTAATTTGAAAAACACAGTGCTTATGAACTAGGTTCTGAGAGCTTTCTGGTTATAAGGTATCTTCATTTTTTCTAAGGCTGGTTCTTCAGCTTTTTCACAGCTGCTTCAGCCTCAGCAAAGTCCTGGATGTGAGATGGGCAGTTGCTCCTGAACAAAGAGCAGCATAGCTATGGTTCTTTGGGTCATTTTAACTTCAGAGATGTGGGATAGAGAAAGGATATAAGAAAGGCTAGAACATAA
This sequence comes from Penelope pileata, assembly GCA_013396635.1. Taxonomy (NCBI): domain Eukaryota; kingdom Metazoa; phylum Chordata; class Aves; order Galliformes; family Cracidae; genus Penelope; species Penelope pileata. The sequence continues at coordinate 7,366 of WBMW01004965.1, forward strand.
AAATGCAATTATATTTTAAAGGCCCTCAATTCTGCCCCATCCTGGAAGGTGTGAGATGCAGAATTCAGGCAAAAATGAGCTTTTAGCTTGCTCCATATGGGGCCAGCTGGCAGAGCTCTCAGGACTGAGGGTTCTACCCCATTCAAAGCAGAAATCCCAATTTCCAAACTCAATAAAATAAAAACGATTCAAAAACCAGCTGAGATTTCTGCAAAGTGACAGCAAAGAATTTACCTCACCCCTAATTTACACAACTCAGACGCTTGGAAAGCAGAGACATGAGTAATTAGGTATACAGTAAACTTTACAAGACTGTCTAAACCTGCCTGTATGGTTCTGAATTACAGAAGACATATTTCCTCACATCCACATATTGCTTTTGGCAAGATATTTTGTTATCTACGGTCGAATTGTTTGAACAAGAACTTTAAACTGCAAATATAGTCAACTACAGCCAGAGCACACGTGAGTCTGCTCTGCCAGACCAGTGTTAGGTTTCTAACAGGACAACCTGCATGTCTGTGTTACAGTGTTGTAGCTGGGAGCAGAGTGAACACACAGGTGGGGGACGTGGAGCTGAGATTCAAGTGACCTAGCTCAGCTGGGCACTGATCAGCCTGGTCTTGGAGCCAGTGTAAGGGAGGGTGGGCAGCAGCAGCATGTCCTCAGGGTGGGAAGAGAGAAGCTGGTCTCAGTGCAGGGCAGAGCAAAGCCAGTATTCCCACGTGAAGCACAACCACCGCTGACAAAACCCTATGCAGGAGTTGGGGAGCTAGCTCTTGGAGAACTTGCACGTCAGCATCTCTGTGCCAGTGACTTCCCTGCTGCGACACGAAGAAAGCGTTACCTCCCCTGGGAGGATAAGCTCTCCAGGGAGGGTGAAGCATGCTGAGTCAGCTGATGGGAGATGATCTCAGGGCATGTCTACACCAAAGTGGTGAGAGAGCAACTTCTGCAGATCTTTCTGCTCAGATAGGCTCCCACATGGGCTGCGCTCCCCAAATCTCAGCTACTTGGCTGGAGACTGGGGCCGTGTGTGGCAACACGGCTGCGTTGCTGTTAGTTGTGAGTAACCCTGTGAAAGCAGCTGAGGTCTGCTCCTCCTGCAGCCTCAGGTCTGCAGTGCAGCTACATACACGTGGGGGCATGGGTTTCAGATGGTCACCATCATGTTCTGCTTTTTTTGTTTTGTTTTGCTACTGCAGACTGCATTTGGAGAGGGGCTGTGTTATCCAACCTGGACTATGGACTATTGTCGATGCCCAAACTGGGCTGGGTTGTACAGTGGCTGGCACAAAACCTGAATGCAATATGTGTGTTTGGTTTCTCTTGTTTCATCCCTGTGGATCCATTCCCATTCATGCAGATCCCTTCCACATCCCTGCATCAATTTTAAGGAAATCTTAAAGTGAGAAGAAATGCTGCAAATGAACGCTTCTTTTAGCAGTATCTTTAATCTGGCATTTTTACATCATTTCAGTGGGTGAGGTTTTGTGCCTAGCCAGTACTGCATGAATTGGCAGTCGTACATTGGATATGTATGGGACCGGAGCCTGGATATTTTCTAATATAGAGCTTTGGTTACCTGTGAGCTTTTCCATTTCTCTTTGAATAAAGGGCTGCTACCTAAGGGGAAAACAGAGTCAAGATCCTGTGGTATATGTGTGTCCCTCCCCAGCAACTAATAATATCCTGTCTCAGTCAGCACTCACTCTCTTCTCTCCCTTCTATTATTTAAAGTTGTGGGTTTTTTTTTTTGTTTGTTTGTTTTTCAGATTTCTTATAAGGAGCACAAGTGTAACTTTCACTCCAACACAAAATACTTTGAGAGCTGATTTTTCTCAGATGCAGTCAGCTTCATCTCCTGCTTCCCAGCACTGAAGTGTCTGGAGACCAGACTTGTAGTCAAGATTTCAGGAACATTTTTGTAGCTTCACAGTTCTCACTTAGTTTCAAAAAACAAGAGAAACGATTTTTTCATCACCTGCATTTCCATCACTTCTAATGTCTGTGGCATCCTTCCAGATGTGTTTCTGCCTGCCTGACCCTCCTGTCGATACTTATTAATTCCATGGCCATCTCTTCAAGTGTGTTTGGAAACAAACAAGAAGAAGTTACCCTAAGGTCAAGAATGAGCCAAGAGAAGCGAAGAAGGAATGACCATGCTTTCTGCAGTAGTTGGTAGCTCTGTAGGTTTTCCTACCTTTCCCTTTGAATGGGCTTTACAAACACAGATCCGCTGAACATCCCTGAAGAGAGGGAAGCTGCTACCAAAGTCCAGGAGGCAAGGAGGAACCGAGGTGTTATGACCAAAGTCACTCAGAGCGGTGGCAGCCCAAGGCTCCAAGCACTGGGCAAGCTCTTCTGAAGGACGGGTGTGACACAGTCAGGGTGAGGGCTTTACCTGCTTAAAAAACCATCCACTGAAACAACCCAGGGATAAATGGTGCTGGAAAACATGGGGCTCTACAGGCACCCCTGAGGCCAAGGAGGTCCCCGCCTGCAGGTGCTTTTCGCAGCTGTACCTTTTGTGGTTAAAGATGCTTATTGTGCCAGTGTAAAACAAAATGTGGCTCCTGCCTTAAATCAAGAAACAAAACTTGTTTTTCTCTTTGAAAACCATCGGAAGGGCTGCCTACTTTACTTCGAAATTTTATTATTATTTTAATTTTGCCCCATCCGTGCAGCTGGGGAGCAGTGCTTATGTCCTCCTGCGCTCCCAGAAGGAAGAAGGGAAGCAGGGCCAGCAGAACCGAACGAAGCACGGGAGGGCCGCGGCTGAGGGGCCGCCCCGGGCCAGGCCGCGCGGCCCCGGCCTCGCGCAGCCGCCTGCCCGCGCCGCCACTGCTCCCTAGCGGGGAACGGGAGCGGCGCCCCGGGCCTGGCTCCGCGGCGTGCAGGCCGCTCCTGCCCGCCCGTTCTCCACCTTGCGGGGTTTGGCTGAGGCTGGCAAGGACCCCTGGGTCCGCCTGCTGCGGCCCCAGCTCCACCAGGGCCACCCCCAGCAGCGTGCCCAGGCCCATGCCCAGGCGGCCTTTGGAGATCTCTGAGGTGGAGACTGCAGCACGTCCATGAGCCCGTGTCACTGCTCTGTCACCCCCAGCACAGGAGCGCTTCCTGACGGTCAGAGGAACCTCCTGTGCTCCAGTTTGTGCCCACTGCCTCTGGTCCTGGCACTGGGCGCTGCTGGAAAGAACCTGGGTGTGTGGACATAGGAAGGGCGGTTGGGTATTTCGGTGGTGTTCATCTGTCACCTGGGTCTGCAGCATTGCCCCTGATGCCAGGGATGGGGCTGCTGCTGCCATGGGCCTCCTGCCATTGTGGTCACAGCGGAGATGGCTGCAGTGAGCACCCAGGACGCCTTAGGGCAGCACTGGATGTCCCATACCTGTTCTGATCTGAGCTTTGACCCTAAATCAGAAATCATTTGTGCATTCCACACATCAGGCGTGCAGGCCAGCTGTGCTGCGCCTGCATCTGACTTGGCAGCGTGCATCTCCTCAGGGTCTCTGGGAGGAGGAAGACTTGCTCGCGCCTGGCAGAGCCCCGGGGCTGCCCAGGACGCCCCATGCAGTGCAGCATTGGGTGCCAGAACTGCTCAGGGCGGTCGGCAGCGCTCCGTGTCCCAGCAAATGCTGTGCGGGGCAGAGCTGTGGGGTGGCCATGGGCATGGGGAACCCTTCGGGAGAATGGGACGGGAGAACGCGCTGCACGTTAAGGAAGAAAAGGGACGCTGGGCTTTGCAGAGGGCTTTTAGTAGAGGAAATTGAAAAATATGTATCTGACATAACTGAAGACTTTGTTTTAGCTTGCATGCTGATTGTTCCAGATGTTCCCCAGATGTCAACCAGCACTGAACAGAGGAACACATTTGCTTCAACAAGCTCTAGCTTCGCTTTTGCCAAAGAATTAGGAGCCCTGGGTTTGCTTTGATTTTTCTTTCTTTAGTAACTTTTGTATCTATTAATTGTCTGCTAATTGAAGATGAATTCTTTCATTCCGGACGGAGCGGTGGTGGCGATGCACGTTCCGCTCCCGGCTGCTTCCCGCTCCTCGGGCTCTGTGCTCCCGGGCGGAGCGCTGCGGGCGGCGGCGGCACCGGGCGAGCACCGCGCCGACCCCTCCCGGAGCTGCGCCCCGCGCCGCTGCGCGCGGCCCCGCCTCTCCTCCACGCCGGCAGGGGGCGCTGGCGCAGCGGGCGGGACGGAGGCGCCGCCCTGCCCCTCGCTTTCCGGCGCCGTGACCCGGCAGTGCAAGCGGGCGTTATGGCCGCCCGCTGAGGCGCGGAGGTATCTCAGCGGCGGG
>WBMW01004965.1:11717-27204 GCA_013396635.1 Penelope pileata
GCTCCTCTCAGGGCCCCTCTCTAACCCCAGGCCTGGCTGCTGCCTGGGGCGCCCGCTGCAGCCGTTCGCGGCCCCGCTCTGGCCGCGTGCTCGTAGGCCGCGTGGCTGCGCGTTCCCGGCGCTGGGCTGCAGCCCGCCTGTGCCCGCCGGGTGCTGCCTCTCTTCAGGCCGAGAGCTGCGTGCTGCGGGCTCCAGGAAACAGAACCGCTGAGCCCTGCGGCAGTTTGCATCTCGGCAGCCGAAAATGAAGACCGTTCTGATGGTCGCGGAGAAGCCTTCGCTGGCGCAGTCCATCGCCAAGATCCTCTCGAGGGGTAGGGAAGGAAGCAGGCGGCTCTGCCCGGTCCGTGCTGGCGGCTCCGCTCGGTCCGTGCTGGCGGTGGCGGGGCCGAACGCTGTGGCGGGCACAGCTCTGCTGAGGAAACAGGCGTTAGCTGCCCGGAGCCCAGCTGCGTGCGTGGTTACCAGGGAATCACAGAATGGCTCGGGTTGGAAGGGACCTCCAAGGAAATCTTGTTCCAGCCCACTTGATCAGATCCAGATCAGGCTGCCCAGGGCCCATCCAGCCTGGCCCTGAGCACCTCCAGGGATGGGACACCTGCAGCTCTCTGAGCAGCTGTGCCAGTGCCTCACCACCCTCTCAGTGAAAGATTTCCCCCTGCCATCTAATCTAAATCTCCCCTCCTTCAGTTTAAAGCCATTCCTCATTGTCCGATCACTGTCTGTCTACGTAAAAATTTGATTTCTCTCCAGTTTATAAGCTGCTTTTAAATACTGGAAGGCGGCATTGAGGTCTCCCTGCAGCCTTCTCTTCGGGCTGAACAAGCCCAGCTCGCTCAGCCTGTCTTCATGGGAGAGGTGCCCCAGCCCTCTGATCATCTTTGTGGCCTCCTCTGGAGCCCCTCCAACAGCTCCCCATGCTTCTTGTGCTGGGGGTCCCAGGCCTGGACACAGTACTCCAGATGGAGCCTCACGAGGGCGGAGTAGAGAGGGACAATCACCTCACTTGTCAGACTGCACTGCAGGTGAAGTGAGGTTGAGAAATTCCCAGGCCGGATACTTGGTTGTCTTTGGGTTGACTGGTTGGTTGTCTTTGGGGCAGCAGGCATGTGGGAGTGGTGGCTTAGGACAGGTTTCAGATCATGAAATAACTTCATATTCTGTTTATTTTAGCATGCTGATGCCCGTTCAATTCAAGAATAACAGAATCTCAAAATCTGTTCTTGTTATTTGGTGTAGCTGCAGGTGTGTTAGTGCGTGTGGTTTCAGGAAAGTGACAGTCAAGCAGTAAATTACTGTTTGGGGATTTTTTAAGCTAAGGTAAATGTTCTATAAATCATGTAGAAAACAGAAAACTGATTGTATTTGCATAAGGATTTCCTGGTGGGAAAAGACAAAGGAGATTCTGGATAGTTTCAATTGAAAATGAAGTATGCCAGAAAAGATCTAAAGTTATAATTAACTGGAAAAAAACCTTGATGGAAGAGCAGAATTTTATGATCATAGCTTTCAGACCTAGAAAAAAAGGAGGCGTAATTACACAGGAAATAGTGATTATTTCACTAGTGCTTTTCTTTTTAAATTTTGTTGTTATTTATGATCTTGTTCTCACAGGAAACATGTCCTCTCGCAAGGGACTGAATGGTGCGTGCTCCGTGCATGAGTACACTGGATCCTTTATAGGGCAGAGTGCCCATTTCAAGATGACATCTGTGTGCGGTCATGTCATGACTTTGGATTTCATAGGTATTTGTTCGTTACATGTTTTAACTGATATGGCTTGTAACATTATCAGGGACATAATTATTTCCACATATGGTGTGTTCCTCAGGAAAAGCATTAAAGAGAACTAAAGAAGAAGGGAGGGTGACAAGATCACTTGTGGTCATCAGTTCTTAACTTTTGTTTCTAGCCCTCTGGCTGACTTCTTGTGTGACTGTGGGCATGCAGCTTCCCTTTGCAGTACCTGAACTGTAAGAAGAACCCTGATGTGCTAACCTTTAAAAATGGCTTGGTACTTTGGATGAAAGATAGTTAAGGAATGCAGAGTTCAAAGGGATATTCTCTAAAGCACCACAGTACGTTACTGAAAAATAGGGATGTGGTAAGGAGTCCTGTCACTAACTGAAGTGTTGAACTAGTCACGTGAGTGCTCTGTTTAGTGCTAACTGCCTCACAAGTTTTGAAGACTGAATTCTGAATTATCTACACAGTGCTTTAAAGAAGTACAGATAATTGTTAAGTAATTTCATGGGCAATTATTTCTGAGAAAGGGAAATGAACAAATGCACTGATGTGAGAAGGTGGTGATGCAGGGTGCTGCACAGCCCTAATAGGGCAGAGACAGCTGCCCATAAGTAACAGTAAAACAGACTGCAGTGTGCACCTATTATGTGCACTGTGAAAACAAGGAAAAATAGCTGCCTCCCCTTGGCCTGATCAACTGATTGTAGGAACAGAAGGTTTTTTAATAGGTCACATTAACATTTCTGAAAGGTGTGTAGGATTTCTTTTTTCTTCCATCTCAAAATTATAGCTGCAATTCACACAGAGAGCTGAGGGGTCCCTTGATATCCAGTAAAGCAATATCTATTAGAATAGAAAGCTTTCCAAGATAAATTTTGATAGCCAAGTGTTTTACAAAGTAATGTTCTGGGGTTTCTTAATGTATGTTTACAGCTGTATTTTAATGCACTTCTACTTTTCAGGAAAATACAACAGCTGGGACAAAGTGGATCCAGCAGAACTCTTTAGCAAAGCTCCCACAGAAAAGAAAGAAGCAAATCCCAAACTGACCATGGTGAAGTTTTTACAGGTATTCTTTCTTACATGTGTTTGAGATACACCTTTCTCTCATGTTCTTGCTTTCTTTCATCTGGAACATATTCTATTCAAGGATTCATTGTCTCTCTTCTTCCTCTGTTGAATACAAAGCGTTGAGACCTATTCTTATCCTCCCAAGAAAGGTGAAAAAAATGAAATCATTCTGTGATAACTGGAAAGCAACAAAAAACATTAATAAATTTCAAAGAACAGTGTAGCATTTTGCTGTGAATTAGCCTGGCTTTATTTAAAAAACTTCTTATGGTTTACCTACTATTATATGAGAACCCTCTCTCAGCATTTAGAGCAGGTAGGTTATCTTCACCCAGATAAGAAACTGAGTCTGTCTTCACCATAGATAGTTTTCTGTTGGAGGGCAATGCCAGAGGATTCAGTGTCCTTCAAAACATTTGCTGTATACCTTCTTTCCCTCTGCTGAGGTAGACAGGCCATCTGAGTGCACTGTGCTCACCCTGCAGGTTGTTCAGTGTTTGATTCAGTTACGTGTGTTAACCTGCTTCCCTAAAGTGGGCAGTGTTTGGCAGTATGCTGTGCACTGTGCTGTAGTTCTACAGTAAGGTAACTGAGTACATCCCTAAATGAGGGTTTTCTTCCCTGCAGGAAGCAGCTTTTTGCCAAGGTCAAATCTATTGTTTTAGTTTTGTTGGTTCTTACTGTCTGAAACCTGCCTTGCTGAATTGACTTGTGCTATTGCTTTCTGATTTTTCTTTTGTCTGTCAATGTCCTGCTTCTCAAAATTGAAGCACTGGATATGTTTTCTTTCTAACAGTGCTTGCAAGGCCTAGCCTGTAAATGCCTTCTTTAAAATATCTCGGATTATTACTCACTTTTTCACATGCATCCCTCTGGGAGGAAAGCAGGAATTTGGATACTTTTTCAAAATAATACTCTTTCTGGAAAGCAGGTGTTTGGTGTAAAACTGATTTCTGTCAGATAAGTTTTGACTTCATGATATCTTTATGAGCTAGAAAAATGGTTCTGTTTTTTTGTTGTTGGTCGTTTGTTTTAATGATGTGAGAATTAAGACACAGAAAGGGGAAGGGACTGTGCCCCCCAGGGTTGTGCACACAGAGTGGGGCAGGAGTTCAGGAATCTTCCACTGCTGTAGAGCCATGCTGTTTTTTTTTTTTCCAGGTCCTGCAGAAAAGGATGTTGTAGGCAGACTTCTGGTTTCGTGAACCACAGCTCTCTTTTCTCTTAAACCATTCTTTAATTACATGCAGATTTCTTGTCATTTTTACTATGTTCTTCCAACTCTTTTTGCACCAAATAAATTATCGTTATTGCTTGAAGAGATTTTTTTTTTTGCATTGCTGAGAACTCTGCTAATTTCTCTTACAGGTGGAGGGAAGAGGCTGTGATTGTATTGTCTTGTGGTTGGATTGTGATAAGGAAGGAGAAAACATCTGTTTTGAGGTAAGATTTCTAAGACTCATAATACCATAATGTATTCATTTGTGACATACAGTACTATCAGTGTGTTGCTCTATGGATATACAGTAAAATGCAAACTAAGTTGAATAAAAATGTAAAGGCACGGAGAAGCTGGGTGGACAAGTTCATGTTTTTTGTCTCTAAGATGTCAGTTAAAGAGCATAAGTGATTTCATAGGTGTTACTCATCAGAGATGAATTTTAAGACCTCTTAAATGTTCAAACATTCCAGTGCTTTGAGAATCAGTCTCTTTCACAGCTGGGGTAGTTGTTTTGCTGTCCTTATAAAACTTAATTTCTGTTATCCTTGGTTCATTAGGCAATTAGACACATCTCAGTTTCTTTTAAGTGTAGGCTTACAGCAGGAATTTGGGCTCTGAACACAAAAGATACAGAACTAAAACTTTGCTGTACAAAGATTAACAACAAAAAAAAGAATCCTGTAATACGTAGAAGTAAACCCAGGTAGGTGCTGATACGTGTTCACCAAAAATTCACAGTGCTGCAGCTGCAATGCACTCTTTGCTCTGAGCTGAGAGTAGTGCTTCACTTTCAGCAGTTGCTGTTTAATAAACAGATCTTTCAATTTTCCTAATTCTTTATACACTTTTGAGTGTACAAACAAATACTGTTCTTTTCAGTTAATGTATTGGCATGACATCTTACAGAATGAAGAAAATAGTTACCCATCAACAGACGTTTTGTGGGGAGTGTTTGGTTTGTTTGGTTTTTTTCCTCTAGATAGAAAAATTGACTTAATCCTTTACCTTTTAATTACTTATATAATCTGCTTCTGATCTTCATTAGGTTCTTGATGCTGTTCTTCCTGTTATGAACAAACCTCGTGGCACCGAAAGGACGATTTATAGAGCTAAATTCAGTTCTATTACTGACACAGACATCTGCAATGCCATGAATCACTTGGGAGAACCCAATCGCAATGAGGCTCTTTCCGTGGATGCCCGCCAGGAGCTGGATCTTCGGATTGGCTGCGCGTTTACAAGGTGACAGCATAGGTTGCAGACAGTTTTATGAAAGGGTCAGGAATACTGCTCTGTCCACAAAATACACCTTAGAGCTGTAGTAGCGTGCAAAGTTGTTGCTTTGCATGGGAATGAGAATATTAATGTATTTGTTGCTGTGTTTTATTTTTTCTCTTAGATTTCAGACTAAATATTTTCAGGGGAAATATGGAAACTTAGACAGCTCCCTCATCTCTTTTGGGCCGTGCCAGACGCCAACACTTGGATTCTGCGTTGAAAGGCACGACAAAATCCAGTCATTTAAGCCTGAGACTTACTGGGTGCTGCAAGCTAAAGTAAGCTTTACAATACTGGTTTGGTAAAAACGTTTTCCTCCTCATATACAAAGAAATGCTTTTATATTTTCATTTTGTCCATTCATAAATTTGTAGCTGCTGACAAGAATTCACAGTGCCTACAATTTACTTGTGTATTTTCATTCAGTTCACATGTGTCACCACTCTCTCTAGAACAGATTCCAGGATGTCAGTTCTGTATTAAAGTGGTTATTGTGTGCTGCTTACAAGAATTCTTCAGTGCTAGCCATTTAAGCTTAGACTCAGCCAGAAAGACTACTTAAATGGTTTGCTTTTGTTCCCTGGGGTCCTTGGACTGACTGTGGTGTTAATTTGAATCCAAGAATTATTTTGGCTGCCAGCAAACATTGGCATTGCTGAGTATTGGAATTTTAAAGCAAATAAAATGCTCATTGTGTTAATTGACAATTGTGTCCTCTGAATACTTTGGCAGCTTACAGCAGTTTTATAGCCTTGCTGCTGTCCAAGTTCTCAGAGCAAACCAACATGGTTTTAGTGCTTGTGATGACAAGGATTGGTTAAACAAGTATGGGATAGATGGTAAAAAGTTGCCATTTTTAGATTTTAAAATGAAAAAAAAAAAAGGTGAAATCCAGTGTCTACTCTTACCTCTTGTCATGCTAGAAGATGCTTGGTGCCTGCTTTCGGGGAGTTTCGTGCACTCCTATTGGTTAGTTCATATTTATTTTTGCATATAGGACTTGGAATGTGACCTACTTACACTTCATTTTTAATGAAAGAATTGATTTTGCTAAGTCAATATGACAAACAGTGAATTTCTGCCAATTTCAGCCTTTACTATTTCCAGTATTAAAAATAAATATGATGTTTCATTTAACTGCAAAAATAATTTCAGTCATTCTCCTGGCCCCAGTACTCAAAGTGCTCTGTCTTTCTCAAACACCACAGGGTAAAAGAGTACAACTGCATGTTTGGAGCACTTGTGTTGTAGAACAATTATTATTGGATTATTATTATTATTGGATTATTGTTGGAAATGTGCATTCTACACTTTCAGTTACAGTGTTGGTGGGAATTAATTAATGATTTTTTACTTATTTATTTTTTGTCCACTAGGTGAACCCTGAAAAAGAAAGTTCCCTCACTTTGGATTGGGATAGAGTGAGGGTGTTTGATCGTGAGATTGCTCAAATGTTCCTAAATATAACAAAAATGGCAAAAGAAGCAAAGGTAGGAATATTTACTAAGATTTGGTAGAGCATATTTCACATAAAGGAAATACTTTTTAATAGTTCATCTGCTGCATATTGTTTTTTTATTTTCAGTAAGGATGGTTCTAGAATATCATCTGTATCTTTTTTATTCCATTCAACTTGGTATAAGTGATGAGGCAAAAGGTTCTTGATTGTAATTCATATTATGCTAGTGTGGTCATCTCAACAGAAGCCCATTCTTAATAATGACTTTGGAAATGATCATCATTCATGATAGGAAGTCTTCGTTACTAAACCTGCTGAGAAATACAGTTCAGAAGTCTCCAAACAGACCTCTTATTTCCCATGAGACACTATAAATCAGAATTTAATTACTTACATGGCAATATTCCTACAGTTAAATTTTTAATCGTGTGTGTGGTACAGTCTTTATAGCCAATTAACTTATAATTCTGTTCTGTTCAATACTTGTTTGACAGCATGTTTGGATTTAAGTGTTTACAGCTATCAATATTCAGAGACTGCATGAAGCTTTTAAAAATGTAGATCCTTATAGTTGGGACCATTTATTGGGTTAAGCACTAAATCCTTGTAGCACTGACAGGTGCTGCTGAATTAATGGGAAGTAAAGATTGCTATAAGTTATCTTGCTGCGTTTCCAGTTGTAAGTCTGATCTAGTTCATAGCATAAAGGGACCTTAGGGCTATGACTTCAGAATTTGATAAAACCGTCTCCAGTCAGGTTTCTACCAGATTTGGTGGTTACTATTCTAAGGAAAAAAAAAAAAGGCAAACCACAGATACAACAAAAGCAGTTAATGTTAAATATACCACGTGGTTTTAGTTGTAATGGAAATTATACATTTATCAGTTACCAAACTTCAAAACTTTTACTGGAAAAATACTATTTTCTAGGTAGAATCTGTGAGTAAAAAAGAGAAGGTGAAGCAGAGACCACTGGCTCTGAACACGGTAGAAATGCTACGAGTGGCCAGTTCTGCTTTAGGTACGTGTAAAAGTTCAGATTTTCACACTGATTTAAAGCAAAATACTTGGGCTTCTCAGCTGAAATAATCAAGCACATATCAGATATATTGTGATAGCCTCCTTTAACTACAATATATCACTTTGGGGAAACAAGTTTAGAAAGCTTGTCAAAAGTGAAGTGCTGGGTAAAGTGAAGGTGACAAAAGTTTTATAGAAAGGTATATTTTAAGACACAGCAACCAAAATCATCTGCATGTTGCTCTGAGTGTGATTTTGTTGTCTCCTGTCCCATCTCAGGAATGGGTCCACAACATGCCATGCAAATAGCAGAGCGTCTCTATACACAGGGCTATATTAGCTACCCTCGGACAGAAACTACCCATTATCCAGAAAACTTTGACTTGAAAGGATGTTTGAGACAACAAGCCAATAATCCTTACTGGGCAGAAACTGTGAGTACATCAAGCAAAACCTGTACTGTTTTGCAGACTGTTCCCCAGTCAGTGTTTTAGAATGTCTTACCTTGGTGTGCTTTGAGCTGTAGGTCTCTGCAAACAATAAATATCTGTAATTGCTTTTATTTACAGACTTATAGTTATGAATTTGATCTGAAAAACTTCTAAGCTGATAGTAGAGACCTGTTATCCACATCAGCCAGTTTTCTCTCTCTTGTCACCCAGGTAAAAGCATTGCTATCAGAAGGCATTAATCGTCCAAGGAAAGGCCATGATGCAGGGGACCATCCTCCCATCACTCCAATGAAAGCTGCAACAGAAGCAGAATTAGGTATAGACAAACTGAATAGTGTTAGAACACTATGGGGAAATTGGTTCCCTGAGTTTTAGAAGCCACATTAAAAGTCCCCGGATTTTAACATAAAATAGAATTATTTGAATTGCAGGAACTGAAGAGAGGACAGACTTCATCTTAAATTTCTTGTAACAGTGAAGATCAGAGCTGATGTGGGCTTCAGTAATTGATCCTAGGCACCCTAAAACTGCTAATAACAAGGAACAGCCAACTTAACACCATAATTCATACTTACTCTTGGAGAAATTTGCCCCATAATAGTAGCTTCAGCGTGAAATTTTTATTGTGAAATTTTGTTGTATATTTCTACTTGAAATTCAAACTTTAACTGAATATTAATTTGTTCTCTATGGTTTGTGTTCCTTACATTAAAATGTAAAATTTTACTCTCTCTATGCCATGATGTCTTAAAGGGAGATGTAAAAGTTGTAACACAGTATAGTGAATGTATTGTGTTGTTTATTAGGAATAATTTTTGTAGAAAACTGGTAAATTCTGATTCTCAGGAATCAGTGAAATAATCTCTGATAGAAATTAAATATGTTAAAACCCTACAGGTTACTGAATGACCATGCAAGATTCTTTTTCATATGCAGCAAGATGAAATATGCAAAGCAGAAGACATACTTAGAAGCGTAGTTTGTGTTCATAGCAGTGTAACTATTTAATTTCCTAACTTTAGGTTGTGATTAAGGAAACTTTACTCTGAAATTTGCCTATATTAGTGTTAAAAAGTAATATTTTAGAGTGATCTCTTGCAGCACTTCAGGCTGACAATGCTGCAGTTGCCACTGTAGTCCCATTTTAGGGTTTAGCTCGGGATGATCTCTAGTGGCACTAAGCAGTTTTATTTTTGTTCATGTCTTTTGTTTTTTTTTTTTTAAATATTTTCTACTTTATCCTCTCATTCAAAGACATTGCAAAGTCAGGCGATGGGCTGGCTGAGTTAGCAGTTGTTCTCCAGGAGAATCTGCATGTAGCTGCTGTCTGTGCTATGCTAATTTGTCAGCATCAGTTCGGGCAACCAAGTTGATAACATTTAAATAAATAAGTAAAAGTTAATATAGCACAGTATTCTAGCATGTTTGATTTTACGGGTAGGAATTTTTAAAGGGGAAGCTGGATGGACTTTTGAATCTTCTTTTCTTTTAGGTACCAGTTTTTCCTGTGATATCTGTGGAAATCTGGTATCTTTTTAGTGCAAAGTTGATGTAGTGCTGCAGGACTTGATTTGTGGGAGTAAGATATTGTATATCCCCAGGTGGAGATGGATGGCGACTCTACGAGTATATAACTAGGCATTTTATTGCCACTGTGAGTGCCGACTGCAAGTACCTACAAACCACCATTGCTTTCAGCATCGGCCCTGAACGTTTTTCCTGTATTGGAAAAGTGGTAACTTCACCAGGTAAGACTAACCAGGGTGTAAGTAGTTAGCCACAGTTTATTATTTTTTCCATTCGTATATTGAATAGATATAAAAGTGAAGTTTTTGGGACAAGTACAATTTAAGACTTTTTTTTTTCTGGAGCTATTAAGGTCCCAAGGACTGAATCTTTGTCTTAATTTCCATTCTTCTGTTGCACTAGAAAATGATGTACTTCTCATGTAGTAGTCTCAAAGATTTAATGCCACACTTGCCAGTGTAAAGACCAGTCTTTTCTTCAGATAGCAAATGCCTTTTGTGGTTTATATTATACAAGGACAGATTTTTTTTTCCTTGAGCCTCAGGAAAAAGACTAGTGAATGGCAACCTGTCACAATAGTCTTTATTACATTAATACAACTTAATATTTGCATTTTCTTTCTTAGAAATTTCCCATCCATTTGGTAAGGCTTCTGGCACAGTGCTTTTGTTCAAGGAAAGCTTTTTCCCTTTTTTTTTTTTTTCTCCATATGTCAGCCTGACTCAAGTCATCCACAAAATAGTTTTGATGCAGTGCAGTGGGAGATCCTGTCTCTTGGTATAGTATTTCAAATACTGTCTGCAGGGAATGGCAAACAGCTTTTCAACTTTGATATGTATAATGTAGCCCATGTTAAAATTAGAAGCATGTATCTTGGCCTTTTGCAAGCTGTGAAGATAAGCTCTCATTACTTTGTTTACCTCCAGGGTTCACAGAAATTATGCCTTGGCACAGCATTCCATTAGAAGAGAGCCTTCCCCACTGTGAGAAAGGAGATCTCTTTCCGATTGGGGAAATAAAATTGCTGGAAAAACAAACCAGTCCTCCCGACTACCTGACAGAAGCAGAACTTATCACCCTGATGGAAAAGCATGGCATTGGTAGGAACTTGGTTAACTTACATTATCCTGTTGCAATGCATCTATCAAGAGGGCAGAGAGTCTGAATCGCTCTTCTGAACTTTCTCTGTTGGTAATGACCTTTAAACATTCATTTGAATAGGTTCAGTAATGATCTCTTTCCCCGCAAACCACAATGCCTGTAGCACCTCTTAGTGGATGGTAGAGTCTGTTTCCCTGTATTCCATTCACCTCCTTATCCTTATGCCTAGTTTCTGGCCAAAGCAATATCCTTTTGTAATCTGTCCTTGACACTTCCGTGTCATAAAGAGCCGTTGTGTTGAAGAATGCACCTCCCATTTTTAGGAATGATTTCCTGTCTTTACAGCTTGCTTCAGCTTTGTTGGCTCCAGTAGCCCTTAAATATCTTATACAATTTATCACAATACTGTTTTTCAGTCTGAATTGCTTCTTTCAATGCATTTTCATAAACATGTCCAGTTAAAACAAACATAGTCTCTTACTCCACTGTATTTTTCCAGAATAAGTGATTGTGAGAATAGCTGTCTTCTCATCACTAATTCCTTGGAAGAGATGAAAGGATTAAGGTTAAAACATGTGTTTGACACTTCTCAGAACTGCAAAGGAACATATGTGTTGCTAGATAGAGAAATTATCCACTGGAAACTGGGTAGCAGCAAAAAGGTATCTGCACTTTAAGCTGTCTCAGAAGTGCTATAATATGATATAAAGCCAGAGAAGTCAGAAATGAGTAATTCAGTGAAAACTTTGATTGATATATTGTCTTCCTTTGTGTGGCAGGAACTGATGCAAGTATTCCAGTCCACATTAACAACATTTGCCAGCGAAACTATGTCACAGTAGAGAGCGGTCGGAGATTAAAGCCTACAAACCTTGGAATTGTTCTGGTTCATGGTTATTACAAAATAGGTCAGTTAAATGCTCTCTACAACTCCCTCCTCTTACCTTTTGTCTCCTCCAGTATGTTGAGGCCTTTGAATAAAGAAATAAATAATTGTCTGAAATAATACATCTAGGAAAGTATTACTAATTCCAAAAGCTATAATAATTAAAACTTATTTATTCATTTTGGTGTCAGTTTATATACGGACAGTTTCCTACCTCTGTTTTTGGTCTTTCATTGCTGCTTCTTTGTTGCTACTGTCTCTGGTTTTCTGTTAGATGCAGAATTAGTTCTTCCTACAATCCGCAGTGCTGTGGAGAAGCAACTCAACTTAATAGCTCTGGGTAAAGCAAATTACCATCAGGTTCTGGAGCACACCCTTGACATCTTCAAAAGGAAATTTCACTATTTTGTGGATTCTATTGCAGGTAAAACTTGTTTTCCATGTGAAATTCCTTCCAACTACTTAATTGTTGTAAAGCCATTACTCGAATGTACTTATGTATTAGGTCGCTTTTAGAGGTTTAGGCTCACTGAAGGTTGTGCCAGGACTGGAAGTCTCCAGTCAAATGAAGTTGCTCTCCAAAAGAATCAATCGTGTCTCCAAAATTCCATTTCCAATTTATTTTGTGACTGTGTAGTGGTGAGTTTTGAAAAGCATCAGGCTGGCCGAAGTACTTACCCTGGTGTGTTTCTGCGTGCTTATTGCAAAACTCTCTGTTTATAAAAATCATCCTAAACAAGGAAGCGCATTGTGAATTAACTATTTTAATTCCCGCTGGTTCTTCACGCGTCCTGTAAATGACCCATGTAAATGGCAAGGTTTCCTCTTAGGAGTTAGAATTCTAACACAACTGTGATTGTCTCTTCTGCAGGTATGGATGAGCTGATGGAAGTGTCTTTTTCACCCTTAGCTGCCACGGGTAAACCTCTTTCCCGCTGTGGCAAATGCCATCGTTTTATGAAGTATATTCAGGTAAGTTCGCATCATGCTTGTAGTTTAAATTTCATTTGCTGGGCAGCATTGATTAGAAAACCCTTTTTCCATTACTGAATTTGGATTCTAATGTGGTCATCAAGACTCCATTTCTAGGGAAAGAGGGGAAAGGGTGAAGCCTGATGGAGTTTTTCCATGCAGTACAAATCAGAGTGGTCGCAGTTGGATTTCCTTCAAGTTTTGAACCCTACTGACAATACAGATGTTCTGAAGATTTGCATTCTCTTTCCAGGCCAAACCAAGTCGTCTGCACTGCTCTCACTGTGATGATACCTACAGTCTCCCACAGAATGGTACAATTAAACTCTACAAAGAGTTACGTTGCCCTCTAGATGACTTTGAGCTGGTGCTGTGGTCATCTGGATCCAGAGGAAAGAGCTACCCACTCTGTCCCTACTGTTACAACCATCCTCCCTTCAGGGACATGAAAAAAGGTAAGAATTCTGTGAACATGCAGGGATCAACCTCACTTGAAATAAATTAGGTGTAGTCTATGCAGTGTGCTCTTCTGTAGTTTTTAATGAGGGTTACTTAGTACAAAGTGCTGTTCAAACTAGATTACAGATATGTTCAGTGATTTTGATATTGATATAGAATTTAGGCAATGTTAGTTAACTTGTTTCTGAATCCTATTATTTTTGCTGTAATCAGCACTAGCAAACATTTCCAAAGATTCTGTAATTGACTGAAAGGATAATAGTTTTGTTAGAAATGGTGTTTCCCATATTATATGGTCTAGTCCTGTATGGATGGGACTATAGATAAAGGCTAGGTCTAACAGTGGGAGGATTGTATTTTGATACAGAGGTATAGATGGTGTGTCAAAAGTTGTTGAAGGTATAAGAAGGAGAAAAAGTAGCAATTAGTATGGTAACTGAGATCAAAAACTTTTGAAGGTTATGCTTGAAAGCTTTGACCGAGTGTCAGGAGTTTTCTGTCATCTTTTTTATTGCTGTCTTCTAATTTCAAGTGCCTTATGCTAGCAGCATACAGTGTAACTATGAATAGCAATTAGGAGCCATACTTTTCATTGAAAACATGTATTTTTTTCATCACTGATATATCCAAACTTTATGTGCTGTTCAGTGGCATTGTCTGGAAATTCTGAAAGCCATTATTGAAACAGTTTGGAGCACAGAGTTATTCTGAAGATGTGAAAGGGCAGATTGCCTTTTTAGTTACGTTTCATTGTGCAGTGGTTTAGAAAATCTGTAACATGCTAAGCTGTCTTTCAGTTCTGTGTCTCATTTTCTGCAAACTGAGTAGTGGTGATACAGAGGGTTCCACGTGGTATAGTTTTACTCTTCTTCCACCAGGAATGGGCTGTAATGAATGCACCCACCCCACGTGCCAGCATTCTCTCAGCATGCTTGGAATTGGGCAGTGCGTGGAGTGTGAGAATGGGGTTCTGGTGCTAGACTCAACATCAGGTCCCAAGTGGAAGATGGCCTGCAACAAATGCAATGTGATTGTGCACTTCTTTGAGAACGCCCACAAAGTCCGAGTGTCGGCAGAGACCTGCGATCTGTGCGACGCGGCCCTCGTGGACGTAGATTTTAACAAGGCCAAATCTCCTCTACCTGGTGACGAGACCCAGCATTCAGGCTGCGTATTCTGTGACCCTGTGTTTCAAGACCTGGTGGAGCTGAAACATGCAGCCATGAGGCACCCCATGCACCGTGGGGGACAAGGAAAAAGGCAAGGTCGAGGAAGAGGTAAAGGCCGGAGGCCTGGGGGAAGACCCAATCCAAAGAAACCCAAGGACAAAATGGCAGCTCTGGCTGCTTACTTTGTATAACGGTCACACAATACAATGCAAAAAAAAATAAACTTCTTATAAAAAAGTTTCTTTTTAAATTCATTTTTAAGTATTTCTGTTCTTCATCACTTTTGTGTTCTTAGAAAAGTTGAGTACAACAGTCCAAGATTAATGCAAGAAGTTCTTTAGATGATCAGTTAGTGATCGAGCCCTTAAGCTTTTAATTGGAATTCACTTGTCCGAGGAGACCTCACAAACAGGAGGGAGACTGTAGAAGAGTACTGAAAATTGTTACTTGTGGCTGATAAAGGAAATGAAATTTTCCTCTTCTGTCGTTTCCAGGGCCTTTGTCAGCAATAGAAGTGCCAGGAGAGGGTAAGAGCTGGTTGAGATCAGTGTTATGCTGGTGTAGTCTTTAGGTGTGAAATGAGGTTTGTTTCATCTGACTTTGGATCTTCTAGTTACATCTGCAATAGCAAGAGCACTCCTTCAGATCTGCCTCTCTGCTGCATGACAGAATAATGCCCATAGGCATACAAAATGGAAATTGTAAAGCTGAGGGGGAATGTCTGTCTTGAGCAGCGATTCCCAGGTAATGGTCCATGCAGCCTCGTTAGTGTCTTTTGGTTGGTGGGCCACAGTTAAATGAGAGCTGCTGCTGAAGGACAGGTACAATGCCCGTGTTCTTATTTTACTCTGCTCACATTGCTGGTCATACCTGGTCCAATACAGCTTGTCATGTCAGCGTTGGCTAGTTGTGTTGTCAGAAGGAGCATCTGAAATAGTTTCAGCGCTAGCTTTGGGGCATTTCAGTGGGAATAGAAACCAGAGGTGACCGTGAGCAATAGAATAGAATAGAAAGCAGCCTCAGCAGGGCCGGGGGAACTCCCAGCCCCCGGAGCGCTGCCCCCCCGCCCGGTGCGCACCGGCACTGCTCGGGCTGCGCGCGGCGCCGCGGGGAGGCCCCGCCCCT
>WBMW01004965.1:28879-70239 GCA_013396635.1 Penelope pileata
TGAATTCCTCCATGCAGAAAAAATGGCACCCATGGGCATTCATCCATGCTGCTGAATGTTGATGGAGACCAAACCGTGGATGTGAGCGCAGTGCAGGTGCATTTCAGCAGTTCCTGATGGCCACGCACAGCTGTCACACTGCAAAATGAAGAGCGTCTTTCTCAGCTCATCCGTACACATCGGTGGGTTATGACCAGAGAGCTGTGCAGGGAGCTGAATGTTGGCTTCAGTGCGTTGGAAACGATGGTGGCAACGTTGGAATATCTCAAGGTTTGCACCAGGTGGGTCCCACAAATACTCACAGAGGAGCAGAAGGAACACCGTATGCAAGTTTGCCAGGACCTATTGAACCAATGCAAGGCGGAAGGTGACAGTTTCCTGGGTCACATCTTTACCAGTGATGAGATGGGGTGTCACCTCTATGAGCTGGAGTTAAAATGGCAGTCCGTGGAGTGGTGACATGCAAGTTCCCCATGGAAGAAAAAGTTCAGGACGCAGCCCTCAGTGGGTAAAGTGATGTGTGCTGTCTTCTGGGATAGGAAAGGGATGATCCTTCTCGATTTGGCACCTTCTGATTTCCATCTGTTTGGGATGATGAAAGATGAACTGTGTGGGCAACGTTTTCCTGGCAACGATGCCAGCAGTGGGGCACCTCTGCTGGTGCAGATTTTTATGAGTATGGCATGCAGGCTCTTGTCCGTCACTGGCAAAAATTCAGAGCTAATGGTGGTGTGACTAGGCTGCAAAATAGTGTTTTGTAGCTGAGAATTTGCTCTATCAAATAGTGTTTTGTGCTCTTTGTGTCTGTTGTGGTTTCCGTGGAAATAAATAGGCATTATTTTTCCAGTGACCTATGTAACCAAACTGGAGAAAGGAGGCTGCTAAAGGTTTGAAGTAAGGAAACTTTTTAAAAACAAACAAAACAAAAAAAAAAAGGAGAGGAGGGAGGGAGGAATGACATTTCAGAGGCATTTAAACGTTTCTGTGAAAGTTGTTAAAGATGCAGAAGTGATGCTAGCTTAGGAAGCAAGCTTGAAAGAGGTCGCTGTAGCTTCGATTCAGTGATGTGCAGTTGCAGGCAATCATGGCAATAGCTCTTAGACACAGACAGCAGCTCAGTGGAAAATGTGCAGGCCATGCCTTGGGTGGCCCAAGCTAATGAAGGTCCAACAGTATCCTTAGCTCAGGAGATAATGTGTGATGTTTAGCTTGTGCTTGTTGCTTGGAGGCATCGACCTTTGTGTCTTTGCAAGGAGAAGCATTCTGCCTCCACCACTGGTCAGGATTGCATTTAAGAAGAGAACAGGGTAAGAGAACATTTGTCAGGTCCACCGACCAGTTCCTGAATGCTGTTGTATCTCTAAGGCTGCACGCTTCCCTTGTGTGGAAGGAGCTGGATGTCCTGAGCTAACCCCTGGGATGTCTTTACTAATCTAAAAGGACTTATTTTAACTATCTTCTGCAAATGCAGCTAGCACTCTGAGACAGGCAAACACTTTTGCTTCCTCACGGGGTTTAGGCTTAAATCTCTAATCCACAAAGCTCTGCAGATGTTTCTGCTTTGGATAATTTAAATCAATGGAACTGCCTGTCTTGTACAGAGCTAAATACTTACATAGAACTCTGAAGAACTGGGGCAGGCTGAAGTACTCTTGTTCTGCAGAATTTTTATTAATACACTTCTGGGTAAGAGCTATGCATCACAACAACCTGTGGAAACAGGTCAACGTGAATGAAAAGTCCATTAATTATTTCCAGATGTTTAGAAATTAACCTGAAATTTTTCTGTGTTACACTGAAACAGAACTCGAGATGAAATCTTTGTCCCAGTACAGAAATTTCTCCCTTGATAGGAGCTGAAACTTGTAAGGCCATCCTGTGAGACAACAAAAGAACAATGTGGGTTTCCAGCAGGCTTCCTGTCTGAGCAGCCCGCCCTGCAGTAACAGTTGTGAGCTCTGGTTTCCCTTGTGACCCCTCCCAACCCATCCGCTGTGTTTCATCTCTCAGCTGCCCCAGCATCCTGTTTTGTGTCTTCCTGCTTTGCACTGCAATACTTACACCCGAGGTGTTGCCCTGCTGTCTTTGTTTTCAGCATTTGCCTGCTTTTAGAGCAGTTAATTCTGCAGTTCTGTTTGTTTAAGGNAAAAAAAAGGAGAGGAGGGAGGGAGGAATGACATTTCAGAGGCATTTAAACGTTTCTGTGAAAGTTGTTAAAGATGCAGAAGTGATGCTAGCTTAGGAAGCAAGCTTGAAAGAGGTCGCTGTAGCTTCGATTCAGTGATGTGCAGTTGCAGGCAATCATGGCAATAGCTCTTAGACACAGACAGCAGCTCAGTGGAAAATGTGCAGGCCATGCCTTGGGTGGCCCAAGCTAATGAAGGTCCAACAGTATCCTTAGCTCAGGAGATAATGTGTGATGTTTAGCTTGTGCTTGTTGCTTGGAGGCATCGACCTTTGTGTCTTTGCAAGGAGAAGCATTCTGCCTCCACCACTGGTCAGGATTGCATTTAAGAAGAGAACAGGGTAAGAGAACATTTGTCAGGTCCACCAACCAGTTCCTGGATGCTGTTGTATCTCTAAGGCTGCACGCTTCCCTCGTGTGGAAGGAGCTGGATGTCCTGAGCTAACCCCTGGGATGTCTTTACTAATCTAAAAGGACTTATTTTAACTATCTTCTGCAAATGCAGCTAGCACTCTGAGACAGGCAAACACTTTTGCTTCCTCACGGGGTTTAGGCTTAAATCTCTAATCCACAAAGCTCTGCAGATGTTTCTGCTTTGGATAATTTAAATCAATGGAACTGCCTGTCTTGTACAGAGCTAAATACTTACATAGAACTCTGAAGAACTGGGGCAGGCTGAAGTACTCTTGTTCTGCAGAATTTTTATTAATACACTTCTGGGTAAGAGCTATGCATCACAACAACCTGTGGAAACAGGTCAACGTGAATGAAAAGTCCATTAATTATTTCCAGATGTTTAGAAATTAACCTGAAATTTTTCTGTGTTACACTGAAACAGAACTCGAGATGAAATCTTAGTCCTACTACAGAAATTTCTCCCTTGATAGGAGCTGAAACTTGTAAGGCCATCCTGTGAGACAACAAAAGAACAATGTGGGTTTCCAGCAGGCTTCCTGTCTGAGCAGCCCGCCCTGCAGTAACAGTTGTGAGCTCTGGTTTCCCTTGTGACCCCTCCCAACCCATCCGCTGTGTTTCATCTCTCAGCTGCCCCAGCATCCTGTTTTGTGTCTTCCTGCTTTGCACTGCAATACTTACACCCGAGGTGTTGCCCTGCTGTCTTTGTTTTCAGCATTTGCCTGCTTTTAGAGCAGTTAATTCTGCAGTTCTGTTTGTTTAAGGTTTTTATGTGACATTCACATGAAGTTGGGGGAGGAACTTATCTTGCCTGTTTTACTCAGTCTCTTCTAAAAACAACCTTTAGTGTCTTCCTCTCTGAAAACTACTACAGACCTGGCATCTAATAGATCCTCTGACTCCTGATTTTTCCCAGTGGATGTTATTGCAGTGTGCCGGTCCTGCTCTTTGCTAGGAACGCCTTTACGGTGTCGGTGACCCATTTGCTTCAGGGAAGTGAATTTTGTGTGGCTGTGCTCGGTGGTGACAGCGAGCGGGGTCTGCTCTCAGGAGCCAGGGGTGTTCTGGTGGATTTGTGATTCACAGCCTGAGGACTGGAAGCCTTGGTGAAGTTAATGCACAAGAGGAACGAAGCACTTTTGTTGGTTAATTTAGTAAATTATTAACAAATAGGCTCTGGTCAGTTTGGGTGATGGTCGAAACCAGCCTGTTCCCTGCTGCAGCTGGTTTGTCTGCTGCTGCTTCAGGAGCTCGTGTCGAGCTGTATCCTTCTGCCAGGAGAGATGGGGAGCTCGCTGTGTGCACACTGAATAACGTTTGGGGCAGCTCTGCCTCCAACAGTGTGTAGAGCACTGACTGACTGTGTTGAAGTTCCTTTGGCTGTGCTTGAAAAAGTGAAATGGTCTTTTCCGTGTTCTGCTCTCATACTCTGGGTGAAACGCCCTTTCTGCTGCTGTTGGAACTGAGCATCAGGAAGAGAAACACTCAATTTTGAAACAACGGATTTAGTGCTTAATTAAAAGTGTTTTTTGTGGAATTAACCCTCCCCTGCTCTGCTGTGTGGCTTTCCTTCCTGCTGAGAATGAAATGGAAGTTGGAGGTGACTCTCCATTGCCCGTGTCTCATAAGAATTGTTTGGTAATGATTGAAGGGCCTCAACAGATGGATTCTGGGTTCTAAAGCTGCTGCTTCTGTTTTTTCAGAAGAAAATCTGGGGGAAAAAAACGTGAAGATGGAATTCTTAAAGACTGAAATTGTGTGGTGCTGTTTCTTGTGTTTATTTGGTTTTGTTCTGGTTCAATCAGTGTTTGTCTGCTGGGAGGACTTAATGCCATTAACACATGGAACAACGTCCCGTCAGTGTTACGGGATTTCAGGGTTCAGTCCTTGCCAGCTGCACCTCTGTGTCTGTGGGTCCGGGGGAGAGCTACGAGAGTAGCAGCCTGGGGAGCAAATACTGAATAGCAGCTTTTGTTTGTTGGGAGCCTCGTGACCTGCTGTTATTTCAGCAGCGTCAGAGACTTGCTGGGGAACTGCTGGCATCTGCAGATCTGCATTAAAAACGCTTTGCTGGTAATGCTGTAATGTTCTGTCAACACACACTGAGCACGCGGTGATCAGCTTTTGCTTTAGTGGCAAAGCTGTACTGTATGTGCTTTTCTGGTTTTTTACAGACACCAATAAGAGCAAAAATGTATCTCCCTCTGCTACAGCTGAGTTGAGCTAGAGGTGTGTGATGGCAGATCTGACATCTCTCCGTTGCACAGCCTATTCATGCCTCTATATATAACCTGTGCTTCTGGGTGTGTATGTATAGATATATATATATATATAGATGATCTCTAAGGCAGCACTTGAAGGTCTTGAAAGTACATCGTGTAACTTTTTTTTCCTGTGGAAAGTGGCAAGTGATCTTCAGACCTGATCCAGTTAGTGACCTCCTGTTCTTCTCTTGGCACAGACATCTCCTGACACTGCTGAGGGAGAACGCACGTGGGGCAATGTGGATTATTTGCCTTCCAAAAAAAAGTAAATAAAATTCAGAAGGCTCTGCGTAAACGTGGGGTGTTTGGGCTGTCCTGGTGAGGCTCGTACCACCCTCCACCAGGCCGTGCAGAGCTTCCTTCTCTCTGCTCAGCGCTGAGCAGCAGCTGCTCGGAGCCTGCTGCCGGCTGCAGCGCGCTGCGTTCTGCCCGCTGCCGTAAGCTGCGGGCACAGAGCACAGCAGAAGGGCTGCTGGGTGCTTTCAAGCCTTGGAAAGAAGTGCACTCATAGCTGAGGCTTTACTCTTTGACTTAACGCTTTTATCTATGCTCAGGTCTTTAAAATGAGGCTCTTCTTTTACCATGGAGTAGCTGGAGGGTGTGAACGCCGTGCCCCAGCTGCTGGTGTTCTGGCTTGAGCTGGTGTTGAAGCTACAGTGCCTCATCTCCACTGTTACAACATGCATTATTTTTCTTTTAAATTTTTTTATTGTGGTCAAAACACACCCTTTTTGTCAGCAAAGAAATAGCCTGTAGCAAAGAAATTCTAAGGCTGTTTACTACTAGCCTGTGTGGGCTGAGGCTCAGTAATTAGCGCTGCGTGTGTCATAGCAGTGGGGCTGACACGTTTCTGCTAAGACTTTTAGGAGGATGTAACTTCCTTGCCACGTAACACACCCCACCAGCCTCCCTCTCCCTCCCCACACAGTTGTTTGCCCACTTGGGAAGCAGCTGCAGTATTCCTTCTGATTCATGAAAATTGAGTTATGCTTGGTTCAGCCTGTCAGCAGGGCGCCTTGGGCTTCTTTGAAAGGAGGGTTTTAACAAGAGGTGGCATTCTTCTTGGCTCACAGAAAAGGTCTGAAGTCTGTTATTGTAGCTGCAGTGGGCTTCCACTCCTGCCCTGGTTGCCATAGGCACTGTTCAGCTCCCACTACTCCCCAGCCCAGGGAGACCTTGGAGCTCTCCGCTAAAGCAGCAGTTCTTCCTCTTCTTTAATTATATCTTTTGTTAACTCTTGGAGCTCTGCTTTAGAGGATGAGATTAGAAGCAGTAAACATCTAAGCTGAATGGAAGACACCGTTACCCTGGAGCTCCTTTTACCTGGGCTTTATTAAAGAACAGGCTACAGACATGGCAGTGCTGACACCAAGAGCTTGTCAAGTGATCGGAACTGAGCAGAACTAAATGGTTAGGATAGTGGTTTTTTAAACTTTTATGTTAGTTTATCAGAACCAACTGCCCTCTGTTGCTGGCTGCTTAACAAATAAAATCCCAGTAATCAGACTTCTTATTTTTTAGATTTACAACGCTATGGAGATGGCTAGGGCGGAAGCGCATAGGAAGCAGAGCTGAGCGAAGCGTGTCAGCACTGAGGAATCTCTGGGTTTCCTTCTAGTGAAGTGGGTGGCAGCTGGACGGAGTTGAGGGATGTGACATAATAACTTGTAAACTTTTCCTTGTTACAGGCTTCCTGTTAGTGGAGGTTGATGTGGGACTGCTGAGTTACAGCATTAAGCACGTTGCCTTTTGTTTCAGGTTCCTTCCTGGGGCCTCGTTCAGTGGGTTGGGGCTTTGTAAAGCTGAAGCCTACACAGCTGTAATAAATTCCAGTGCTGAGCTGGAAACCAAGGCTAGATTTGAACTTCTCCAGTGTAGCAGAAGCATTCTGTAGGTGACTGAAGCTGCGTCTCTCTGCATTTAAATGCATTGTTACTTCTCTCAGTATTTTTGTCTCTGTTCTTGGAGCTGGAACCTGCTTTAACCAATGCTTCAGACTTTCTGCAGCATCCTCGATGTATCTGATCGTGTTTGTGTCTTAAATTTTCATTTTCCTTTTCCACCTGTACAAAAGAAAATGGAGCACAATCTCTTTTATGTCTGTCGTATTGATTTCAGATATATTTCTTGTCATTGTTACTTTTAACTTGGGTAGGAAAGAAACCGACTCCTCTAAACATATTAGTCTTTCTCTTTTTTTAATTTTTATTATTTTTTAAATAAAACCAATTTCTGGCTTCCCGTGGTGTGGTATGACTGCAGCTAGCACTGAAAGGTCTGCAAACACGTTGCCATCTATTTGAAGTGCTGAAATGACTCATTAAAGGAGGCCATCACTGCTACCAAATGCATAGCATAAAGCATGCTTCTGTTAGCAGCCTGCTGACTAACACAATGCTTTCTGTTTGCTGCCACAGGAGGTACTCATACATGGCTGTGGGGATATGACAAGGCCTCTCTTTCAGAAACACAATGGCAAAATGCATTTCAGATTGTTGTCACGGGGAGCTAAAAGCTCACAGTCTTCCCCTCCCCTCTCTTCTGTCCACACACACAGTTGTCTGTGCTGCACCTCTCCAGAGACCAGTTGCTCCCACCAGTTCTTATTCTGCTTTATGCAGAAATCTTTAAATGTTTTCTGCTGAAACACCATCTTGTCCTTGACTTGCTGCAGGTACCTTAACATGTTATTTGCTTTGTTTGCATAATTTGATGCTTTTTGAGCATCAAGCACTCCACAAACAACAGATGAAATTCTTTTTATGGATGTCTACGCTTATTTTTCGTTGTGCTCAAAGGAAATGTCTGGAACGTGTGTCCTGTACTGTAACTGTTAGTGCTGGCCACGGGAACATAGTGAATGTGAAAGAATCATTTTCCAGTATCCCTGTTTTAGAGTTGGATGGGACTTATCTATTCACAGGTCCAAAAGCACTGTAACAAGTGTGTTTCATGCAATGCACATAGCTTGTGTAAAGCTGAGTAAAAAGGAGTGAGTTGGTGGATGCTGTAGTGTTGTTGCATCCCAGATGCTTTCCTAAAAGCTTCAGTTGAATTGCAGCTCTTGGAGGCTTAGCCTAGACCCCAGTGCTACCCCTTTGCACCTTCTTCCTTGGTGATTTCTTTGGAGAGCTTCCAGTCAGAACAACCTGAGTGTGAAGGGTTTGTAGTTAGTGCTGAGCATGACCTTGCTCATGGAGGGAAGGGAGCTGGAGTTCTAAGTAACCTTTTTGGAGGTGTGTGTGTGCCACCGTGCAGAGATCCTGGTACTGCCCTCAGTGAGACAGTTGGCTGCAAGCAAGAAATGTTGTGTAGTGAGTTGAAACAAAATGTTTGCACTCAGAGCCTAGAACTGAAGGTAGCCATCCCCATCGGAGAGCTCAGAATGAGGCACCGTCTGTGACTGAAGCGTGAGGCAGCAGTTTGAAAACGTGATTCATGCGCTTCCTCCTCTTTGCGTTCTTGAGAAAGCATTTGTCTAACTGAAGATCTTACTAAACATTTATATGAATAAATATAAAACATATGGTTTCTTCTACTAGTTTACTAATCAAGTTGAAATTATTGATTGTGTATAATATGCTCTTAATTCTGAGTGGAGGTCAGCAGCCATAAACAATGAGGTTGTAGCTCAGTTAAACTCATGCTGTTTTTGTTTCCCTTCCTTTTCTTACCAGCAGAGGTGTTTCACCACTCCTTGCAGCATCGCTGATCCATGCTGCAGTTGATGAAGTTCTCCGAACAGACTTGGCTGAATTTAAGAAGCAAAGTGTGGAAACAGAGGGAGAAGGAGATGAGGAAAGGTTCACCTGTAAGTATATTTTTTTCCTTCTGTGGTTTTCCCAGAGGCCGTCTGTTGGAAGACTTCAGTGTTTTGAAATGTTTCCCAGAATATCTGGTTAGACTGTCTGGCAAGCAGCAGTGAACAAAACGTTATTTGCTCCTGCTGGGTACCTGTGGGATGAAAGGTAGCTCTGCTAGTTTTGTGGGCAAGATGCAAACGTGGTGTCTGGAGCCCTGGACTCATTGTGAGAGTTGGTTTTCTGGAAAGGGAAGAGAGTTTGTCTTTTCAAAAATAATTAATGACTGAGCATGTCCACAGCGCTTCCTGAATTAGTTAGTTAAGAACTTGTCACACAATGCCAAAAACCAAATCATTCAGTCTGATGAACAGCAAGTTTGGATTAATTGATCTTTGGGACCAATCCAGAAAAGGATTTGAGTGTCTGGCTGGGGCTTTTCATGCTATGCTCAGTGGGTCTTTACATTTTCTGTTCTGTCATGACAAAGCGGGGAAGCCGCAGGTGCTCTTCTGTCCCTCCAGCTTTTACAGGCCTATGTGTTTAAAAAGATAAAGGCAACACCTTAAAATTTGAATCTGTTCTGTTCAGCTGTGAGTTGAGCTTGGGCTTTCTTGTTGCTTTTAGTGGTAGTGGTTCAGTAGGACATAACCTGACCCAAAGCCTGGCTAATGCTTTTTCAACCCTTGTGTCCAAGAGAACAGCAATTTCTTATTTGGTTGGGCAGATTTTCTGCCCACTTCTTTTTTCTTTTTTTCATAAGAATGCACTCCTACCACTAAGCCTTGTGCATTTTACTTACATGGTAATGTAATTTATGTCTGGTTTGCCAGACTGATTTTTGGGATCCTTGTTGTGATTGCTTTTTGATGTCGTCACCTCTTTGATAAGCCTTTTATTTTTATTTTTTAAAGAGAACCGTTAAGTACGAGAAGCTTTCCTTATCCTTAATGTTATACTCTTTTCCATTATTACCACCTTCCATGTGATTCTCTGGAGCCTTGCAGAGCTTGTAGGGGCAGAGTGCTGAATGTGTGTATGTAGCTCTAAAGAAAGAAACTTAAAGGAAAGACAGGGCAAATGGTGAGGCACAACTTACTGTTTTGTCTTTGTGCTGACAGTGCTGGATGGGGAGTCGCTGCAGCGCTACTTCTTTAACAAGCTTCGGGATGTCTGCTTTGAATGGCAGAAGCAGTTGCCCCCGCTGAGACCACTGAAGCGGTTCCTGCTTGTTTCCATCCATGCCATCCGTAACACTCGACGGAAAATGGAGGACCGCCACGTTATCCTCCCAGAGTTCAATCAGCTGTTTGGTTTATCAGTAAGTCTGGACAACACTAGGGGGATCAGTTTATTAGCTTCTCAACATTGCTATAAACACGGTGATGTAGTGATAAGTGATCTGTGAAATGGTAGGAACCTGTTGCCACAAGGTATTTATCACATCTATGCTGGAGCAAGGACTTACTCTGCTTGCTACGGGCTAACAAATCTGACTAATGCCCTGATAAAGATGGATCTTGTGACATTACGTTTTGTTTCTTAAGTGTTATAAAGAGATGGGAAGTTAGCTATTGCTATGTTGTTGGAGTTGTAGTGTTCTTCTGACTGAGGTAACTGTATTCTTTAATTGAGAGAGGAAAAAGAGGAGAGGGAACAGCAGTTGAACAAGCGCCAATGAATTAAGCTGCAGTAGAACTACGTAACTAACTGTGCTGTTTCAATTCTAGAATTTTGAAAGGATATTAAATTACTAACATCCAACAGAGAGAACTAATTCCCTTGGAAAGTACCCATTTTATCCATTTTGCACATGAGTAAACCGACTTAAATTGCCCTACCTATGCCACATCATATGGAAGAAAGGCCAGAGTAGAACTTCGCTGTTTTTGAACGCTTGTATTTCTTCCTCTTCCTTTCTCCCTGCAAAAGGATGACATCGATCGTGCTTACTTTGCGGTATTTGATGGCCATGGTGGAGTGGATGCTGCCAATTATTCAGCAACCCATTTACATGTAAATGTTGGGCTACACCAAGAGATTGTTAAGAATCCAGCTGAGGCCTTGAAATGCTCTTTCCAGAAGACAGATGAAATGTTTCTTTTCAAAGCCAAAAGAGAGGTGAGTGGGTAGAGATTAATTCCCTTGTATTCAAATAACAATGAGAACTGTTGGACAACATGGTATTATCCAGAGAATTCTGGCAGTATAGTATCTTTGGATTGCTAATTTCCTTATGAAATTATGCTACATGAAAATGTTTTCTTTGATCAAATTGTTTCTTTTTTGAGGAAAAACAAAATGACAGTGCTTGCAAGTTCGAGATGAGTGATCAAAAAGAAGTGTTAAGTGTTTTAAATAGCCAATTATTTGAGAGAACATTGCTATCTCTTCGTCTGAATTAGGCAGTCTCTACGTGGTCTGTTATCCTACCCCTTACCTGGGAAAGAGGTTTCTCTTTTCTTGATGCTACAGTCACCATCTTCTTTCTCTTTCTTGCTACTTCTAATGAAGCAGGTGGTAGTAAGATGAGAATGTATTCTATAATTATAAAAGTAATCTAAAACAGACTCTTCAGTTATTGGTCTGCTTTGACTCAAATTGGTGTGATCAGATCTACACAATGGAAGGATGATTTGTGATAATGCTTGTAATGAGAACTCTTGTTACAGAAGTAACTAATCAGTTTTGGAATTAAGAGCAGAGAGGGAAGACAGTAACAAAGGCAGTATGAGCTGTCTGCATGCTAGAATAAATAGTTTATTTCATATATATAGATCTCTATATATCTAATTTTAAGTGTGTGTATGTGTAGAGAGAGTACCTTTTTTCATGTATTTGAATTATGATCGCAGGTCTGTTGTGCTCCATTTAAGTTTAATTAAACTTAAGATTGTAATTTTACTACATAACCTAGCAGGGCATATTGAATACTCTTCTGACATACCTCCCTCCTTCTGTAGAGGCTGCGGAGTGGTACAACAGGTGTGTCTGCATTGATTGTAGGGAACAAGCTACACATAGCCTGGCTAGGGGACTCGCAGGTGATGCTTGTGCAGCAAGGGAATGTTGTGACATTAATGGAACCACACAAGCCTGAGAGAGAAGTAAGTCTAAATTTTTTTAATTTTCTGTGTTTGTGTTTTCGGAATCTCTCTTGAAACCTTTTGGAAGCAAGCCTTAAGTGTTTCATGCTTTACCTACTTTTCTGTAGTGCAGTAGGATTTGGAGAATAACTTTTTCTTCCCCGTCCGCTCCTGTGTTTTGAAGAGGTGATTCCTACCCTATGTCCTCTTGAAAATACTGGTGGTACTGGTAGTCTTGACTTGAGTCCCTATTCAGATGGCCTTTTGAAAAGACTCTCAGTATAACAGGATTCTACTGTTTTTCAGGATGAGAGAGCACGGATTGAGGCTCTGGGTGGCTGTGTAACCTATATGGACTGCTGGCGGGTTAATGGTACCCTGGCTGTTTCCAGAGCAATTGGTAAGATTAAACCATCAGGATGAGCATAGTTCAGATCAAATTTGATTAAAACACCACCTGAAACTCTAAGACCATAAGTAACATTTTGCTCAGCATCGTTCGAATAGCAAACCACTTTGCCATAAGGTTAGGTTACATCTATACAACTTTTAAATTGTTTATGTCTGTTTAGTCTCATTGCTTTTACCATAAGCAGGGTATGCTCTTCTGTTTTACATACTAGCCATGACATTCCAAAGTATTTAAATCTTTTGTGTCTTGGAAATGTCTCTGATACTGTGGTGTTCTTCAGCAGCTTAACACACTTGGAGTATTTCATGTGTTAAAGTGAAGGAAGTAAAAAAAAGTGTTCATCCAGGCTTCTTTATTGCTGTGTCTAAATGTCTGACATCTATCTGAGAAGTTGTGGATGCCCCATCCCTGCAGGCGCACGAGGCCAGGTGGGATGGGGCCCTGGGCAGCCTGGTCTAATGAGTGGCAACCCTGCCCACAGCAAGGGGATTGGAACTAGATGATCTTCAAGATCCCTTCCAACCTAAGCCATTCTATGATATTTTAAGTAACAAAGCCTTTGTTCTGATTATTTGTCTTAGGTGATGCGTCTCAGAAACCCTACATCTCTAGTGATGCAGATGGAGATTCGTTTGACCTGTCTGGTTCTGAAGATTACTTGCTCCTAGCCTGTGATGGATTCTTCGATGCTATCAAGCCATACGAGGTGGTAGACTTGGTCCTAGATCACTTAATGCAAACCAAAGGAGTGGGTCTCAAAGCAGCAGAAAGACTGGTGGCTGCTGCAAAGGAAAACGGATCCAATGATAACATTACTGTTTTAGTGGTGTTCTTGAGGGATCCACAGGACATCTTGGCAGACTGTCTCAGAGACACTAAGAGCCTTGGGGCTGGTGATGATACTCGGAGCTCACCCTTTAATTTCCTCAGCTGTGAGGCAGCAGCCACACAGTGACAAAATCTGCTTAATCCAGAACATTTAAATAAGTTCACTTGAGAAACTGCTTTCCACTGAAGAAGCCTCTAATACAATAGGCAAAACATGTCAGGAAAAAATGACAAATGGACAAACATTTAACAAAAAGGCAAGACTCCTTTTACTGAGTTCCCATTTGTCTTTTCCTTCCCCTCCCTTCAAAAACCACTGAGCAGGCACGGAGAAATACAGCTGTTTTGTCTCTGGGAGCAGGATTCTAAAATGTGTCCCAGGGCTGCTGATCATATCCTTCTGCCCTGAAGGTGGTAAGAAATGTCTGTATAAGCTAATGGGTGAGAATACCCATTTGTGAATTCTGAGTGAAAATTTAAATTAATGCTTAAAAAGAATGCTATATGTTATATTTAATTGTGATGTTACTTTGGGAATTGGGAGTAGAGAAACTGTCACTATGAAAGAAAAGCTTGTTACTGTGTGTAGCCTGTAGGAGCAGGCTTGGTGTGTGAGAGGACTGGGTGACCAGAAGAAGCACACTATTATGCTGTGTAAGCTATTTTCTTTTGTACTAAAGATGATATTAGGAGAATGATGTCGCCTCTTTCTTCAGAGACATTTAATTTTGTGTGTATGGAGAAGGGAAAATGAAACTGAAAGCTTCAGTGAAAGAGCAAGAAAGCTAACTAGAAATATCCCAAGCAAAAATGATGGAAAAAAAAATATCCAGCTACTCTCTGGGATGCTCTGGTTTATAAACTGGAATCCAATATTTAACTGCACTGATTATTTCTCTCTAACAACCACAATTTGATTGTCTGCCAACCTGAAAAGAAAGGACCTGTATTGTTGTACTTGAGAGAGATTCTTACAGTGTGTATGCTCTAGCAGTTAAATATGTTCTGTTTCTACCACTTTTTTGTGTATCATAACAAATAAGAATTTTATTTTTATTTTATTTACTGAAATTTACAGTTGGAGGGGTTTCTTGCAGTGTTACTTTATTTTGTTGTGGTTTATTTAAATTGGAAGTTTGAAGTGGCTGCATCTTTATCTGGTTTTAAAAACTGACTACCCTCAAGTGCCTTAAATATTTCACACAAGGATTGCTGGCTTCCCATCATACTCTGATGAGCCAGTTTATAGTGTTTTTAAAATGTGACTTTTTTATTTCATTAATATTAATGTGTAATGCACTTAACTCTTTCACTTTTGTGGATTATTTTAATGGGAACTGGGTTTCAGGAAAACATCTTGTTGTTGCCAAATTGTGTAGCTTGTCGTAAAAGCTTCACAATACTTACTGTGATTTACCCCTGCCCCATGCAAAAAGCTCTAGCTTAGGTAATCATAAAGTAACACTCAGATTTATCTTGACTTTCATTTAAAAAGAATTACGCTTCCAACCTTCACAAGAAAATTTAATAACAAACTGGAAACATCTTAGTAGTGCTTTTGATTACTTGATGATTAATTTGGCCATACTTTGTGAACGTTTTGGATCTAAATAACTTTTTAAGGAGATGTGAAGCTAAGGTAACGATGAAAGAGTCTTAATGAATGTGTATTTTGTTTTGCAACTGTTAGATCCATTACATGCCAGAGCCCCTGGCTGTGTTTTATCCTGCTTTGCTAGCCTGGCTGGCAGAACTCAACAAGATCTGAAGGCTGAATGGCAAATGTGTTAGTAATTTCTGTATCTAAACAAGAAGTGCTTTACATCTGGCAGCAAGATTGTATGCCTGATTTAGAAGCGCATGGTATTGCAATATGTCAGTCCTGTTGATCAAAATGTGTTGAAAAGTAATGTCTCTTAAGGAGGAAATTTAGGTTAAAGAGTTGAGAGGACTGAACATGAGCAAGAACAGCAGTGCTGTCCGTGTCCATACAGTCTCTGACCCATCAGCTGGTGTGGGCAGTGCAGTCCCCCCACTGACCTGAGCCTTTTGCAGGGTTCTTATGGGTGATGAGAGGGTTTAACACAGTAACTCTTCTGTGGGCTGGCATTTCATTATGTAGCAACTCAGGCAATGACCTTGTTGTTTTGCTGTGCAACAACAGTAGCTTTTTTGCTAAGAAGGTTGTAACCACTTTTCCATCCTCCATCTTAATGTCCTAAAATATGTGAAAGCTTTCTGTGAGGGTAACCTGGT
Source organism: Penelope pileata (assembly GCA_013396635.1). Lineage (NCBI taxonomy): Eukaryota > Metazoa > Chordata > Aves > Galliformes > Cracidae > Penelope > Penelope pileata. The sequence continues at coordinate 44,125 of WBMW01004965.1, forward strand.
AGGGTAGGTGTTAGTTTTTGTAGTGAGCCTACTTCAGTTAAGGAAGCCTTCAGTCTTGCATAATAATCCCTTTAGATTTACCATCTCCCATCACTATGATTTCTAACCTAGATATTCAGTCATACTAAATTCTAATGACCACTAGTGCCTCTTGGTGTCTTGGAAATAGAGTTTTTGTTATTAGTATATTAAGAATTGTTTGATTTCATAGCTATCAGCAGAGGGGGAAGCTGTTGTATTCATGAAGGGAGGTGTGAAATTTTGGCAAGTTTGTAGTATGGTTTAGTCTCTGAAATTTGTCAAGTTTCCTGAAACGTGGGGGGACCTGAACAAGTCAAATTCTTAGCAATGATCCTTTTATTTCTATCTCTTTGGGAGGGTTTACAATACAGAAGAAACAAAGTGTTCCAATATGTACTTAGAGCCATGTGAGAATATCCTATCCAATTTTGAATGATTTTTTTTTGTTGAAAGCTAAGTGAAATGCACCTTTAGAAAGCTGTCTGTGGTAATCAGATGCTTAATTCTCAAGCTGTGCTTTAGAAGGGAAATTCTGCATTCTTTCCCTTGTGACGTTGGTATCACCTCTAAAAGTTAGCAGCTATAATGTGTAATGCCATAACAAGAGGCCTCACATGAGTGGTGAGGAGACGGGTAGGAGCTCTGGCAGAAGATTGTGAGCTCAAAGTATGGAATGGTGCTATATTTAGTATTTGTGATTTTTTAAAAAATTTACAGTACTGATCTGTTACACCAGCTTTTCTTATAATTCCTCTCAAAATTTCCTGGATTTCAGGTGGTGAGTTTGTTCTTTTTGGTTCTGTTTTCCTTCTCTCCCTTGGTTTCTACACAATAAAATAGTGTGTAATTCTGGTGAGAGAATGATCTCACCTCTCCAGGCCTTACCAGTGTCATCTGCAATATATTAACACTTGTCCACCACTGTCCAGTTGACTTGTGCCTGTTTCCTCTTTTGTTTTCTCATGGGTATGAACCTGCATCAAGACCAGTGCTTGAGTCTGGCCAGCATCTTTGAAGCTGTGGAAATCAGCTGTAGCATTCAAGACAAATATTCAATGAAGAATTATTTTTGTATTTTTTTAATATTTTACTAGACTTCAGTTGGATGTCTGTTGCTGCATTTTTAGCAGCCAGCATCAGAAAAATTGCCCCTTAAAGGAGCCTGAATTTTTGAAACAGAACATGCTTAAGTTTTCATATTGTGCTTGATTGAAAACCAGCTTTAGTCATCCTGCTTGGGGGATATACAGTGTCTCCTTTGGTTATGGGTAATTCATACTTCTACCTTTCTTTTCTTTCCTACCCCACCCTCTCTGGCAAAGAAATGTACCTAAGATAGTGAAGTTTTCTCAATCTGACACAGATGAGATTACAGTTTTAAAAATGACTTTGTATTAGGAGGTAAAAAAAAGAGGATGGAAAGGCAGGAAACTGTGTAGAGCAGAGAGATATTAAGTGAAATCCACCCTCTAAGTGATGGAGGAGTGAAAAAGAGAGACAGGAATGCATTTAAGTATTATTAATGCCTATTTTAAAAAGGAAGTGGGCTGGAAAATAGAGCCACAAATGTCAGTTCTTTAGAGTGAACCACCAGTGCTTGAAAGAATTAGAAACACACCCATTAAAAAGGCAAAACTCAGATGTGGTAACTCTGTCTTCAAACAGCCAAGGAAGGGATCACACTGAAAGCATCCTAGGTGACTCACTCTGACCCCTCAGCACTGCCTTGGAAGTTAATGCTACTAAATGGATTTTTTTTTTAATGTGAAGTAGTGCTGAGAGGTGGCACTGGGAGCACGCTGTCACTGGTCACTGCAGCTGTGCTGTGAGCGAGCAGCACGAAGGGTGTTAATGACTTGGTGCTGCTGGTGAGCTCTCATAGGATGAGTAATTGGGCAGAGTGGTTTCAGCAGAGCTGGAATTGAATAGTGTTAATCACAGCGATGACTTTAATAGCATTTAATAGTCGCTTCTCTGAATTCAAAGTCAAATGAGATACTGCTCTTTTTAAAAGCATTTCCATTGCTTTTAGTTTTTTGTCAAGAAAAGCCACTAAAATTTCCATTCTTCTGTTGGGTGTTTGTGAAAGTGCTTCTCTTGCTTTCTGAACTCTGGAGATAAGTTGGCTGTCTGCTATGGAAAACCCGTTTTCAGTTGTTAGCTTAAAGCAGCTGTTTGGGGTCGAAACTTTCCTCCCAGCAATCCTTCAAAAACAAACAGAAATGTGCTTCCAAAACAAGTGGCTGAGGAGCACAGTTATTTCTAAACACAAGAGGCTGTGTCTGTAAGGAACCAGCAAATATCTTCCATATGTAAAGTAGAAAGTCAGCTAGCTGAGCTGCTTAAAGCCTGAATTGAGATTGCAGCTCCACTCTTTGTAGAAGTGAGACCTCTGTGAGATCACCCTGATTTGGGGGATGCAGGTATGTTTCTGTTCTTCTAGCACTGAAGTGTCAAGCAAACATTTCAGGGAAAAGGTGTGGAGAGTATTAGCCACAACAGACCAGATTGCAGATGATTCATATGTAATTTAGCTCTAATTAAGCCTGAATTAAATTTCCCTACTTAGGTCTGCTGCTGTCCCTTTTACAATTGGGCCTGTGCTGTCAGACTGAATCCCGCTAGGAAGCAGTGGTCTGCTCTCCTTTTTTGAGAAGCAAACAACCCCTGATAACCAGAATGTGTTCCTGATAACCAGGAAGGGTTGGAGAGGGGGAAAAATGAGCTTTCAAATGAGTGCAAAACTTCCTCATCTGCACAAGTTTATAGCACATATGCAGTTGAGCTGAAAAGCAATTTGTTTTCTACCAGGCTAGTCATAACCTTTAAAACTGACAGCACCAAGGACATGAGTAGCTCTCCCTGCTTCCCTGGATCTAGCCACCAAAGCAGGCAGCCCTGCTGAGTGTTTGTTTTGCAGCACTGACAGCTCTAAGAGCTAAGCCAGCCGCTTCCTGCATGCATTCTGTTGGGTTTTAATATAGTTATTGGATTTTACTTTAGTTATTTCTATTGGGTTTAGTCATGCCACCTCCAAAGTAATCAAGTGGAAACGTGGAGTGGATCTGAACACTTACCTGCCATAGGCACTTCTTAAAATACCTTAAAATAAGCCACCAGGCTCTTGTCTTAACCTTATCTCTCCAAATAAAACAGGGAGCCAAAACCTTGCAGGGGATTGCTTAGACCTTTGTTTTGGTGTGACCCACTACAGCCTGAACGGGCACGAGCCCTCCCCACAGGTTGCTGCACGTTGCTGGTTTAATGTGTTTTCCAAGCAGTGCATGCTGCTGCTGGTGCACACAAAAATAAACCAAAGACAGCTGTGTTGGTAGTGTAGAAAATTCAGCAAGATGCAGCTTTTCTCAAAGAGAAGAGGACAAAATCAATAGGGAAAGAAATGTTTTCAAGCTTCTTGGAATGCAAACAATGGAATAACAAAGAGGCAACCTAGAAGAGTTGCAGTGCACTGTCAGCTTAAAACCTCAGCAAATGAATTTGGCTGCTTTGTGATGTTTATTTGGTTAACAAACTCCTCTCAGTCAGGGTTTCATGTCTAGTTATGTGTTTTTTAGTCTGAAGAGAAGATATATTTGGCTCCTTGGGAAGTTAAATTTATCTGGGCTTTGTGACTACTCTCATTGAGAGAATATTCAATAATCATACTCTATTAACCCGATTACTAATTCCCAGGAGATATTAATATATCAAGTACTGAACTAATGATGAAATGTTCTGGATATCCGCACACAAGACCATCAGTCTGTCCTGAGCTAGTGGATCACTTCTGGGTTTGTTACCAGGCAGCAGTACATTGGGCACGTGGAAGGTTTGACACTTTGGCAAATGGACCTTGAAGGTGTGATCATCGGTCCCTGGAGGAAGTATTTATCCTTTCCTGTAAGGAATGGTTATTCCTTTTGGATGGCTAAGGATGGAGAGAGAATAGCTGGGAACCAGAGGGATCCTATGGGGACCTTCTTAGGAAAATGAGATATGTTAATGTGTTATTTCTGATGTTAAAAGACATTCTACTTAATACTGCATAATTAATACTTTTTTCCCACAACTTCAGTGTGTTTGAAGGAACATTGTGTTTAATAATAGACAGGTGTTTGTTTTGTTAAGGGTTAAAACTTTACCCTGACAAAAAAGGGTATTGCATTTCTTATTTCCCCTTTGGAAAGTCAGTCCTGCTCTCTTCTCTCTTCCCAATTTTCCTTTTCTTCAACCTTTTATGGCCTTTTACATTGTCAGCCTCCACCTGCCTTCCACTGCCCTGTCTCCTTCCCAAAAAATTACTCCTTAAACAATAATCAACGTTGGCTGTTAAGTCAATTTGATTGCCTTTTTATAATTCTAATTTCATCTGTGTTATAGTGCATGTGGTCTGGTTTTTGGAGGCCTGCAACACCATGAAGGTAGAAAGTGCCATGCCAGCTAGGAAGATAAGAGACTAGAACAACCGTTGTGTTTTTGACATTGCCCAGTATTGGATGGTTGAGAAAATCCTCTTAGTTGCATGCTATTTCGTAGGAATACTTGAGGTAACTTCAGGTAAGAGTAGCTCTTTTCCTGGATCCTGGATATAGGACTTATTTCCTTATCTCTTTTCTGTTCCTGCGGACTGTTTGTGTTTTCACCCATGTGCACTGTTTAGTGGAGCCTTCCAGGTTTCTCCACAGCTTCAGTTCTCTCTCTTTGCTGCCCTAGTGGACTGAACAGACCGGCTGGGGACCGCAGCACGCCGCGTGGCTCATCAGCCTCAGTCAGTGTAGCTCCTCAGTGTCTGCTCTGTGTGATAACCTCAACCCTTTCCCTATTTAGTGGTAAGTTAGACTTCTGTTGACTACTCCTGCTGACGTAAAAATGTGTCCTTATCAGTATTAAAATAGTCCAAGAGCAGAACTGTTGCTTTAGGCACATTTCTTGCCACCGTATTGGATAATGAACCTTGAATGAAAGGAAGATGGCCAGTGACTTTGAAGTAGGGGCTGTTAGGCAAGTGTTGTAGAATCGTGGTCTTTATTTATTTTGTATATTAATCTGCACTTGTGACTCAGAGCAGAAAAGCTGCAGCACAGCAGGTTTTATAAGCTGTGGCTTAACCAGTTTCTAGTATCTTAAAACCCTTTAAACTCTTTAAACTGACTGGTTCTGCTCACAGGTCAGAAACCTGTTGTCATTGATCATTACATGCTATGCATATTGTATGTTCATTTATATGAATTGTTCTAATAGTGCTTGTGTGTATTATGCTACATTACCATATTTTATATATATATATTTGTATGTATTGCATGAGGTTTAATTGTTGGGGTTTTTATTGTATTGTCACTTTTGTATTCACACAGTGCCTCATGTATCTATTTGCATATTGCAAGAAATTGCTTCCAAGCAGTGGCTGAAAACAAGTGGGGATGAGAACTCTTCACTGTAGGATCTGATGTTTCTGAAGTATTAATAAAGCATAGTGATTTCAAATGTTGTTTGTTTCTTCGATATTTTTTTCCATTTTAATCCTTCAAGTACCTCGATCCACAGTGGTCGTGTTGCATTATCTCTGGAAGGTTTCCCCTGTCGTGCTAGTGAATGTTGCCAAATCCTCCTTTCTTCCATAGGGTCTTTATGAGAGGAGAGACCAGTAGAAGCACTAGCAGGAAACAATCCTTGGGATCCTTGGCAAGGACCTGTTGGTCAAATTGAAGGAAAAGAGGGGATTGTACTGGCTGTGGAAGCAGGGGCGTCACCTGGGGACAATACAGGGATGCTGCCCCGTAAGGTGAGCAGGTCATGCAGGGGGCTGGACAGATACCCTCACAGACCTGAGCATTACGTGCTGATCCTATTTAATCAAAAGGGAAAGACACCTAACTCCTTTTTTTTAATTGCTGTGCTGTATTCACAGGTATCAAGGGTAACTGTCAGAGGGCTAATGACTGAAAAAGTAAGTTAGAGGAAGGCAGTCTTTTTTCTCTCTAGACTCCCTGTGAGTTACGTTCTTGGGGGGAGCGCGTGTTACAGATACACACGTCATAGCAGGGGTGTTCCTTTTTATTGAAAATATCTATACCAATTTTGACCGACTTCATCTGTCATTCAGGGAATCCCACTCCTGGGGGCTGTTAAGCTCTCACCACACACAACGACCCAGGAGAATAATTGGATGCTGGCAGCCATCCATACCATGCTCTGAGACCATCGTGTCTCTTTGACAAAGTGTATGCGGTGTGTGTGGAGGAGAAACAGTTTGGGAAGGTGGACTCTGAACAATGCATGGCGCCTGCTCATCGAGATGGGTTCACTGTTACTTCAGTGTCTCTGGCCTCAGGGGAGTACAGGAAAAGCAGCTCAAGGAACACCTTGATGTGAGAGGAACGATCAGCCGATGGCCATCAGCCCCCAGCAGGCTGGTGCCATCCAGGGGGTTGGGGAAGCAGCAGGAAAAGATGGAGGAAGCAGCAGTGGTGCACATGGCAGCACCAGTTCTGTTTTGACAAAGAACGAGATATCTGTGGAGCAGTCACTTGGTTTTTTTGTTGTTTTATTGAAAATAAATGCGAGCCCTGCTAGAGGCGCCTGGAAGGTGGCCTCTTGCGGGGCTGAGGAGCACGCTGGGCACTGCTGGCCCTTCTCTTCTTGGGACGTCGGGGCCCCCCAGCTGAGCGCTTCCTGCCCCGGCTGGGAGCAGAGGGGCTGCAGCCCTGGGCGCTGGGACCCGCTGCCTCCTGCCCTGGGTGCAGGTTGGGCTGCTCCTGCTCCCTGGGGCTGGGTGCAGCGGGGAGCTCGCTGGAGGTGCTGGGGGGCTCTTCCACGTTGGGACCCACGGAGCTGCTGGGGACAAGGGTCCGCTGTGGGGAGGTGGTGGGGCTGGAGGTGGCTGCGGGGCCCTCCTCCTGCTCTGAGGCAGAATCCTCTTCGAGGCCCAGCAGCTGCCGGGCCTGCTGGCCACACAGGCTGATGGTGACGGTGATGAGCCGCTGGATGAGCACTATGGTGATGAGCCCCATGATGGGGTAAACACGCTGGATGAGAGCATTCCGGTCCAGCCCCAGCTGACATAGAGAGCAGATGAACAGGCCCTCTAGGGAGCGGATCTGCCACCAGTGGATGTTGGGGATGGCAGAAAGCCTTTCACGCAGCCAGGGCAGCAGGGGGGCCAGGATGTCACGCTGCTCCCTGAAGACTCCCGCCCACTCCTCTGGCAGCAGGCCGCCCAGTGCAGCCCTGATGTCCTGCTCTCTGTCCTCCTGCCCAGGGGGTGGTGGCGGAGGGGCTTGATCTGGTGCCTCAGCCTCCTCAGGGTCGGTGACGGTGCCGAAACCAGCGGGTGCAGGCACTGCAGGAGGGGACACAATGCACTCAATGTACTGATCGTCTCCCCTCACGGAAACCTTGACAGTGTGCATGGGTGTCCTGCACAGCGGGCAGCTGTCTCTCATCCTTGCCCACCGCTGGATACAGCCGAGGCAGAACTGATGATTGCAGGGCATCGCATAGGCGACGTCCCCGCGCTCATCCCGGCAGACAGGACATGCCCATGCCTCGGCTGTGGCCATGGTCTCGCTGCAGCAGGCTGGGAGAACAGAAGGTGACAAGTTGCTCTCCTTCACTGGTGCTGCAGCGGTGATGTTGCACTCTGCAAAAGGAAGAGAGATTGCAGTCACTCACTGTCCCAGGGTGTGAAAGGAACTCCCTGCTCCCTCACCACAAAGCCCTCCCAGCCCTGCTGGGCTGTCTCATGCTCCTCCCAGCACAGGGCCGGGCTCCCTATGGCCACCCCAAGGAAGCTGGGTGTCCCCACGCTACCTCCACTGCTGCGGGCGCGCTGCTCAGGGCCCCAGCTGCCTGCGCTGGGCAGGGCTGGGGAAGCAGAAGCGATGCGGTGGGGACAGGCACTGAGATGCTGCAAGCAGCCCCAGGCACGGCCCAGCACAGCACAGCAGAAGTCTCACTCGACCTCCAAGCTTCGCAAAACTGCTCAGCTGGATCTTGGCACGAGCCAGACTGAGCCGGGCTGTGCCAGCATGCCAATAGGAGCAGCGGGGGCCATGCAGTCACAATCCATCACCAGGTGATGTCACAGACTTGCCTGGGGACGTCACAGTGGGCTGTCTGCCCCCACAGCACCCACCTGGACAGGGCCCCAGCCAACATCAGCACTGTGCCTCTGTGCTCCCTGGGGTTGGGCCATGGCTGTCCAACCTTTTTGGCTTGCCTGTGCCCCATCGAGTAACGAAGAATTGTCTTGGGCAGCATATGAAATATATGATAGTTAATGTATATAAGGAACAAAACTTATTCTGTTTTTTAATATTTCTTATTTCCTATTAATAAAGAGAGCAAAAAAACCCTTAAAACTAGTGAGATGTTTGACCTTGTTTTTGTGAAACTAGTGCATCAGTCTGGGTTTGATGGAAGTGGTTGCAATTCTTAGTGAGTTCTCAAGGTGTTAATCAGAAATTTTTGAAATTTTACTCTTCCTGTACTTCATCCTTGAAAATAGTTGTTCACAAATGGACGTACTGCCAGAAAGCGACGACGTGAATAAGGTGTGATTGTGGCACGAGGGATCTGTTCCTCTGGTAAGACAGGGCTTAAGACAGTCTGGTAGAGAGACATGATGGAGTTTTTCTTTGAGTTGAATATCTGTTTGCAACTCTGTACATTGCATGTGAAAAATTGCAGGTGTGTGTTTATGCTGACTGCAAAAGGAGTTGCAAATGTGCCAAAAAATTGATGACTTTGTTCGCAGCCTTGAAACCTGCTCTCCTATTCCTTTTTCAAAACAGAAAGCAAGGCTGCATATCTTTCACTGTTCGCAGGACTGTGTTTAACCAACATATCAAAATGCATAAAATTATTTGCCATAACTCGAGGAAGCACTGCGCTGCACCCTCTCTGTGTCTTGCTTTCAGCTGGGTGCTCATGGCACCCCAATGTCGGGTTGCTGCTGGGTGATGGGTGCCCGCCTGGGGCCGGGCCGTGCTGCGCTGCTCGGCAGGGCAGGGCTGCTGCCGTGGTGGTGCAGCTGCAGGACAGGCTGGGCTGGGCTGTGTGCAGCCCACGGGCTGCGGGTTGGACATGGCTGCCTTACAGTTCTGTATCCAAAAACACGACACCAGGGGCTTCAGATTGCAAAGACTTCGGACATTCATGTGTCGTAATTGTAATTGTATCCAGAAGTAGAGACAGAGGTCTGAGAGCGCAAGAGCTCTGGGTCCCTCTGAGTAAGAAAGTGGGCAGGGGAGGCAGGAAACCAGCACGGCTTGGCAAGGAGCTGCTGGTCAAACTGGGGGAAAAGAAGGGGTTGTGCTGGCTGTGGAAGCAAGGGCTTGTCACCTGGGGACAATACAGGGATGCTGCCCGGACTCACAGACATGGGATTACGAAAGCCAAGGCACAGATGGAACTGAGCTTGGCGAGGGATGTTACAAACAACAAGAAGGGATTCTATAGGTACGTTGGCCAGAAGAGACAGGCCAAGGAGAGCGTACCTCCTCTGGTAAATGAGAAAGGAGAACTGGCTACGACACATATGGAGAAGGCCGAGGGACTCAAGCTAGCAAAAATAGTGATGCAGAGTGAGTTTGGTCTGCTACCTAATGTCTTAAGTAATGGGGTTATGATCAGAAAATCCCCATTTCAGCAGAGGTAGTAACAATTTGTTGCTTGTTTGCATACTTGTTAAAGAAATGGCCTGCAAGCATGTAGGATTAATTTCCTACAGAACATTGAGGAAGTTTTGAGTAGGATGGTGCCTTACCAAATGTAAGGATAGCTTGGAAGCTAAGGTTATGTGCTGAGTTTTGTGAAGTGCTGGTTTTCATCTCCTCAGGAAAGGAAGATGTAAGGACAGCATGATGCACAACACTTGATAATCTGAAACAACTCTTGAGAATCTGAAATATGCAGCCTTTTAGGCAGTTTGTCTAAATGCTATTGCATTTGTCCCAGTCAAGAAGAAAAATGAAGTCTAGTAACTGGAGACCAGGATGCTGTGTTGGAAGGAAGAAGGCAAGGTACTTCTTGAAATACAAAAATAAGTATCAAGTGGATTCTGCTTGAGATGCCGTGGGCATACTTGAACATACTTCAGATCAGACCTCAAATCTCCTGAACATATTTTTCTTTTTAGGGTTCTAAATGTTAGTTTTCTATTCTATTATTTCTTAAAATAAGACTGCCAGTGAAAATTCCCGTGTAATAGTGTGTAGAAAAGTAGCCAATTCCCATAAAAGTGTAAGTTTGGCATTTGCTTGGCCAGCTTTAGCAGCGATCTTCTTAGATGCTTTCTAATACTTCTAAACTCCAGTTTAAAAAAACAAAAAAGGGTTTTGAAGTTTGGGTTTGCCACATTTTCCTGTTATTATGCTGAATTGTTTGGAAAGAATTTCAAGTTCTCATTAGAATGAGAAAATATTCAAGTGTGTGAGTGGTAGCTGTTATCAAGCCTTCGGATAGAAGTCGGTTTTGGAAAGAAATATTTGGAACATGCCTTGACAAATGCAAACCTTCTCACTTCATGCAAGCGTTCACTGTATGCTTGAGGCAGACAGTAAAGCAAAACCAAGCCTTTTGCATAGCCTAAAAGAAGAATTCTAGCTATGCCGTGGTGGGCCAGGCTCGCTACTGTACTGAAGTCTGCAGTTTGGTGATGTTCTGTGTTTTCTAAAAATGATTTCACAAGCAGCTGGAAAAAACAAGCCATACTTTCCACGTGCTCTAGGCTGTAGAGTGAGCACTCCCAGGAAACAGCTTGTGTCCTTCTTCTACCCAGCCTGGCTTTTCTGTGCAGATCCGAGTCCTTGCGAGGGACAGGGGACTGCTCCTGTCTCAAGGTAAGGCAGGAGGATCTCAGCGTGGAAAAAGCCGACTGCTCTGCTGGGGTCTGAATGCTGTTCCAGGGCTTTGTGTTTCTGCCCCTAGAGGGCTCCCTCTTTCCTTTGGCCAAAGCAGAACCAAGGCGGTAGGAGCAGATGCTCGCTGTTGCCCAGTGTCACAAGCCGTTCGGAGGAGCCCACGGCGTGCTGGGTCATCGCCATGATATTTCTGTCTTGCAGTTAGCCGCTGGAAAGCTGAGTCAGGAAAAATTCTTTGCATTGTAATGCCTTCTTTCCTACCACATCTTTTAAGAAGTCCTGGCACCAACTGTGGGCTTTGTTTTCTTAGTGGCTAAAATTCAAGTGGTTGGTCCAGGCTGGGATGCAGCCTGTCCAACACCAGATCCCTGATAATGGCCAACAGCAGGAGCCTGGGGAGAGTGCAAAAAGCCTTTTACATGGGAGGCAGGAGAGACATAATTCGTATAAAGAGTGGGACTGAACGACTGTGGGTTAAAATAATGTTCCTTCTTGCATCTCTTAGATGAGATTAAAAAAGAAAATCTCAAGTCTTGTTTCTCTTTATAGAGATACAAAAGATATTTCTGTGTGTGTGCTTATCAGCCTATCTAAGAGACCATTCCTCTAGTTAAGCCCAGCTCCTGTGCGAAATCAAGTTCTGGTGTCAGTGTGGGGAAAGGGAAAAAAGATTAACAATGGAACAGAAGACACTTCAGGCTTTCTGTATAATTAATTACAGTAATTTTAAAATCTTGTGCAAAGTCTATGCTTGAAGAAGTTCTAAGTTATAATTAAGCCAAGCTGCTAACGATGGATCTAATTGTTGGGTTACAGACAGGCACAGGTAACACAAGTTGGGCCACTGACATCAGACATTTCAGCCAATTGCTTTCTGTTGATGCAGCTAATTCCACACCACTGTCCCAGCAGCTGGAATGACCGGCATGAGGTGAAGCCTGGATGCCAGTCAAGAGTTTCTCCGGCAGAATTAACTGGCCGAACGTCACTGGTCTTTGGAGGAACTGTGTCCTTACTGTTGGCTCTCCAAAGATTCCTGGGAGCACAGCTGCCTTAGCACTGCTCCTCTTGAACCCCCAATACCAAGGGGCTTGAGACGGGAGGAAGAATTGGATGCTGAAATGGCTCTGCAGATTGTCCCTTTCTATCGCATCAGTCCCGTGAGATCTCACCTTTCTGAAGGAACTGAGCACGCAGCGAGGCAAGGGCCACGTTCAGCAGTGTCGTCAGGCTTTGTGGTGGAGCTGGTGAGCCTGCTTTTAAAAATAAAAACAAATCCTTGCTCCCTCTCTGTCTCATCCTTCAGAGGATTTTCACCCCCAAAATGTTATAAATGTTGCATCGTGTACGGAAAGACCTTTCCTTCGCTGCAGAACTAAGGCTGCGGGCCTGCATTGGTAATCGATGGTGATGCCACCGTAAACACCCAACCTTGCACACTCACTGTTCAGGTTGCATTTAAAATCTAAACACAGGGTGCTTGGAAGTTACCAGCTGGGCCATGGAACCAGCCTGCCCGAACGCTGCGCAGTGTGCGCGTACCAGGGCACTTCGAGGGAAGCATTTCAAGTTCTTGGTTTTTGACTGACATTAAAACTTTTGAAAAATAGTTTGATCTGAATTTCCCATTATGCTCTTCTTCATGGAAAAAATTAAAAGGCTGGGCTTTTTTTGCCTTAGTTGTAGCATCCCAATTTGTTTGGAGATGCTTTCTAAGAAATATGGATCTGTGCTCTCAGCCTTAAACCCCTTTGTAGCAGCTAGTTGTTACTTGTTTCTTCAGTTACTTGATAATGCTAGAAGGAGATTAGGGAGCAGTTAGCTTTTGTGGGGTTAAAAAGGCAGAGAGGAGCCCAGCGATTTTGTATCTTCTGAGTAGTTTAAGGAAAGGCTAATGAATAAACCCTAATAGAAATGCTTATAAAAACTGTTCATTTCTTCCTCCTTCGCTTTTTGCAATGGGAAGACATGTTGCAAAGGCCTGCCCTTACCCTCAGAAAATGATCTGCTATTTTCTTGTTAATGAAACTTTAAGTCAAGGAGCTGTTCCCAAACAGTACAGGCCGAGCCAGGATGTGCATTAGCAGGCTAATGGCAGGCACCCTCCCCTGCTGAAGGCCGCGTGTCCCACGGCAGTCCTCCAGGAGCTGCCTGCATCGCTTGGAGCACTCAGTGCTGGCTCTGCTAAAGCACTTCTGTCCTCCCATGGGCTCCTTTGGGAGAGTTCTCCGTGGACTAATAGATCTCACTGTCAGGAAGCCTTTCCTGCTCTTCAATCTCAGTGATCTCAGTTCCAATACATCTCACTGTAACTTCTTTGACGACTTTTTAATGAAATATTAATGAAGAAAGGCAGAAAGCCATCACATTTATATTCATATCAGAAATGGAAACTGATCTGTATTTCAGTCTTCGTTGTTAGACTTGTAGAGCTGTTCAACAGCTTCTGGTTCAATGCTGCCTGCATACGTTTCGGGCTGATGGCAGCGGGATCTGGAAGCTGGCTAGCATCAATCCACTCATAAATAAAACGACTGGGACTTGGAATGTGTCAGGGACCGACGTGTGTGCCTGTGACATGTACAAGAGCTGGCAGCTAATGAGAGCAGGGCTGAGCTTCTCGGGGCTCCGGGGAAGTTAGCGAAGTTACAAATGCCCTGGTTGAGATGTCACGGGGAAGCCAGGGGCTGTGGAAGGGGATCACCGGGGCTGCGTGCTGTAAGGAAAGTGGTGGTGGTGTGACAGCAGCCCGCACTGCTCTGCCCTGTGCAGCGGGAGCTGCTTGCAGCCATCGTCGGCCGCCAGCAGAGGCTGGTGTGCAGGAAGGAGCTGGAGAGGTTGTCACAAGGACCTGTTGTTTGGCTGCTCACATTCTATCAGTGTTTGGGCTATTGAAAGGGATTTGGCCTTTGGGTTTTGCTTGCAGCTTTATTTATTTTTGCCTGCTCTCAATTCTCCTTGCGAATACCAATTTTCTGAGTCACCCAGAACGATTTCTGCCTTCATTAGAGATTCCTTCCAGCTCCCCTTCAACTGCCTGTGGGCTGTTGCCTGCCCCTGCCTCCCCCTGTGCACTTTGCTGCACGGATTTAGCTCTCAGGATGCCATCACTCCTCATCCCCTGCAGCTCTGGCAGCTGAATGCCTTCATCCACGTGAAGCTGTGCTGTGCCTCTGGTTCTTTGCGCAACTTGCTGTCTTCACCCGACCTGTTCTGTGCTGTCCCTGCTGCTCCTGGCACTCGAGGTGTGGCATCAGGCCTGGTTTATCCTGAGCTGTGCTTAGAGCTGATCAAGTGAAGTGGTGAAACCAGGAAACCGGGCATCCAGACCCTGTAATCTGCTTCTGTTACGCTGTGTCCTTCTGTGTCACCCTGGTTAAACCCACGTACCTACTCGTGTCTTTATTTCCTTGATGTATCTTGGGGTTTAAATTGTCTACGATATCTACGCCACACAAACAGGACTGCTTTTTAAAAAACCCAAATTAAAAGACGCGATATAAATAAGAAGTAATTGTATGTTCTTTAATGGGTATTCTTGCGTGAGCTGCTGACCTCTGTGGTACTCAAAAGCTTATCTACAAGAAATCAAAAAATCAATAAGGAAAATAACCTGGAATGGAGGATGGGTCTCTTATTACAGAGCTCAGTGTGGTACAGTAGATGTCTTAATGCCAGTTCATGTCTGTCCCTAATGGTATTCAAACAATGTACGTTTGCTTTAGCTTTTTTCAAAGTCCAGATGAGCTGCTTAGAGCTCTCTTAATGATGTGAATTATTTAACGCTCATTTGTATGCAGTTTGCTCCTGCTTGGAAAGCACTCCACAGAATTCAAGCCAAATTCAGCCTTGCAGCAACACTGAAGTCAGTGCTTGTCTGTGCATCTGTTGGTTGCTTTTCTTTTCTTTTTTTTTTTTTTTTTACTTGAAGACTTATCTTATTGTTGCACTGATTTTATTTTTTTAAAGGTAATATCTGCAAAGGGTTTTTGATCACTTTTCTCCCCTCCCCAGTGAAGTACTGTAAGTACAAATGCAGTTCTGTTGATTCTCTCATCTCCTTCTTAAGCCCTGCAAACGAGGACAAACTAAGCAGAAAATATTTTTTGTGTTCCTTCTTTTCTACTACTTTGCACCTCCTAAGCACAGTTTTGGTGATACATGGCACTGCTCCTAAAAAAACATCCTGCAAAGAATCTCTGCCTGCCATCTGACGTATCCAAGAAACTGAGCTCGTGTTCGTGGCCCATCTCTGGATTAACTCCACATGAGCTGCTGAAGGCCCAACTCGTGTCCAGTTCTGCAGTTAGTTATGCTCAGTGTGAGGGTGGAAGGGTGCACCCTGTTCTGGTGACAGCAGGGTGGCACGGGAGGCTGGCCTGGTACTCCGAATAAAAGTAGCTGCTGGAAGTTGGAACAGGCATTCTTAGTGCAGGCATTTACCCACATTTTAGTGTTTGACTTTCCAACTGCAGGATTCTTCTAATGTAATTTTTAACTTGACCCAGCTATGTTTTTAACGCGCACATTGGGGAGAAAATAAAACATCTGCAGTTGTATCATTCGCTCCTCCTGGGTAATGGGGAGGGCTGTGGTTTCTGGCTTCCAGCACAGACCGACAGCTCTACAGCCTGCACTGAGTAAGTGGGAGTACTGGCACAGCATCCCTTCTAAATGAACATGTCACTAGAATGGGCAGAGATGTTTCTTGTCAGCTGTTAGATATTTGCTGGCAGCACACGGAGGAGAGCTGAGACACAGGAATAGTGGGTTAATTTCCAGGCTCTACAGCGGATGAATCTAGATGCCCTGTTGCCCTGTTTTGTATGACGTTATCACAGTGCATGACTGCTTCCCCTCTCCTTTTCCTGCAGCATGGTTCTCCTGGCCTGTGCTCATCTTGATGCTCTCTACACCACGGCTCCTTCCCCCCTCCCTCCCTCCGAGCTGCTTGCCCATCCCTCCTGGCCTGCATCTCTCCCCTCTCTCCCTGGGATGGCTGTAATCCCCCCAGGAATGTGGCCCATGGGCCTCTGCAGGGCTTGGGCATGTGACTCCAGAGAGCCTCTGATGGTGAATGCAGGGCAGGGAAGAGCAATCTCACGTCACCTGGCAGTGCAGGGAGGGCAGAGCTGGGGATCTGTGGGCTGTTCGGTGTGCTCGGCTGCCCAGCCGTCTCATCAGGCAGAAAAACAGAGGCTAGACTTGTCGGCTGCATGTGTCGTTTCCCTATTCATTGTGTCTGGGTGATGTATTCTCTGCCTGTGGTTGTAATAAATGTCTTTCTAAGCTACTTTCTGCTTCAGTCCCCCTTGGGATAGCTCATTCCAGCTCAGCTGCATCAGTATGCTGAAGATGTTAAGCTGGATGTGTGGAACAGGGGAAAAAGGCAAACTTCATGTAGGGCACCTACGGAGGCTTTAACTGGAACCACACCTCTGTAAGTTGCTGTATGCTACACAAGCCTCATCTGAAGTTTAAGCCACACAAAGCTCTCTCCAACCTAATGATATGAACTCTTCTTCCTTTTCCTTTCTGCATTTATGAGTCTACAGAGCATGCAGAAGCATTTGCCATGAGAATCCCAAACTGCTGCTAGGACCCAAACTTGTGCTGGATTCTAACGAGGCTTTGCAGGTAGGGTGTTGTGTCCTGAAAATCTCAACAGTTCCAAACAATTTCTGTGTTTGGAAATGGAGTTTTGATCTGTGTAGTAAGACCCATCTTAACCCTGCTAGAGCAGAGCAGCCCCCCTTTTCTAGCAGCAAGCAGAGTTGTTGTTAATCAATGTCTTGCTGAAAACGAAGTCTTTGCCATCTGTTCCGCCCCCTCACTACGAATGCCACTCTCATTATGTTGATTATGTAATTAAAAATGAAAATATATTTTGGTAGAGTGCTGCATAGGCATCTGTGCTGATTCTTCTGTTCCTGTTCGCTGCCCCCTGCCCCCATCCCGTACAGAGAGGAAAAGGCCACAGTGGTTTGACTCGGCAGCAGCTTTATGCTGAAGCTGCTGTGCTGGCTGCCAGGCTGGTGCACGTCATGGCAGCAGCCAGCTGAACCCTGCAGTGCCCGAGCTGCGGCTCCTTCGGAAACCCTGGCTGTTGGGTTCATGAGAAACCCGTGGCAGAAGGCTGACCCTTCAACTGAAGCTCCTTTAAGTTCTTGTGATGGGTTAACTTGAATCCAGAACGCGAAAAGCGAAAAGAAAGAGGCCTGGCTACTTCATAAGTGATAGCTGACCTCTGAGATCAGCCAGGCTGCTCATGTTACAAAAATGGCCTCTGTCTGTCTAAGGGCGGAGGACGAGAAAGAGAGGAGGGGTAGCTTTCCTGTAAGTGGGTTAGAGCAATTACTGAGGGCTCTTACAGCAAATGAAGTTGTCAGCGTGAGTCACATTCCCTTTTTTCCCTCTCGCTGCCAAGTTTTATGCAGTAACCAGACAGGGAGAAAAAAAAGGGAAAAGCAACAATGGAGAAGAGTTGAACTGAAACAACCCTTGGTTCGGGGTATTGTTTGACGTTTGGGTTCTGATTGTACATAGAGATAAAGGATCTATAAATATCCCGTCTGCTGAAATTCCCTATCACAACATCACCCGTCAGCTGAACAAATAGGTTAGGTTCCCTAAATACTACCTAATTACATATGGAAATACAAAATTACTGATTATATCCCTGCACCACACGGAACGAAGGCCTGCTCACGGGAAGGGATGTTTGCCTTTTCTGCTTTACTGGGAGATGCCCAGCTCTTAGGAGAGCAAATGGCACATACAGCTGTCGCTGCTGGCCCGGTGCAAGCTCTGAGACCGGACTGAACCGAGCAGGGAGATCTTTCTCTGGCTGAGAGACCAGATGAAAGCATCTTCTGAGCTTCTGAAAGTATCTTAGCATTTAGGCCTGCTTAACGAATGGCTGGAAGCTTGTCTGCTGTGCTGTAGAGCTTTTAATGAAGCATTGTGATTCCCATTGTGGCGGATGGTTTGACACTTTCATTATTGCTGGTATGCATAGCGTTTCTTCATGTTTGACAGCTGGAGAAAGAAGTATTTTGTGCATTCAAACTTTTAGTACAAAGCTGCTGTTTTCCATTCTGCTTTTGCCTTTGTCTCTTATTCTTGCTGATGCAAATCAACGAAAGGCAGAACTGATGAAATTACGTTTGTTTACTTTTTACTTGATGACAATAAGACACAGCCAGCCTTTTATAAAAGACAGAAATAGGGGATATGAATGTTTCTACAGTATTTCCAGAAAGGGATTTTTTTTTCTTACAATAAAAAGGCATTTATTTGTTTCTGATGTCTTGATTTACAAGATAATGCGCACTTCCTAGTGTATGTGGAATAAAAATGGAGCAATGAATGACAGTTGGCAATGGATCCCACTTGAAAATCTCATAGCTTGTTACTTTTATTAATTCAACAGCATAAATGATCGTAGCACATCATGAAACACACCGAGATACCTCTGTCCTTCACAGCAGGACTGCCTCTGATCACTACTGTGTATTTGTAGATAGCTATACAAAAAATGCCACTCCATTGGCCTTAGCTTTGTACACAGGTAATTGTTACTGGGCCTGGCTTTGATATATTGGAAAGATACAGAAAAGAAATGAGCCCTGGGAGGCCGGGCTGCAGAAATCGGATACCCGTGATTGTTTTGGTGAGTAATGCGCATGTCTTGTGGATTGTGTAATGCCTTTTTTTTTTTTTAATGCTTGTCCTAAGAAAGGCCTGCATTTGTTTGTCTGGCCTGCTGCGGGGTGCTTGCATGTCTGCAGGTACATTTCTAGACGTCAACAGCTGCAGCAGAGAGATTTGGGGAGGGGTGGAAGGCAGGAACAGGAGAGGAAGGTGATGAGCAGAAAGGAGGTGGTAAGGAAGGCACGATGCAGCTGCTCTCATTATGACTGTTCCCTGCATTTTGGCCAGAAAGGAGAAAAGCACATCAAAGGATGGCAAAGGCAGCAGGGGTGTCTGAAGGCTTTTCAGCAGCGTAGCCAAATTTCCCTGTTTCACAGACAAAACCAGGCTTACAGTGATATCACATGGCAGCTGAGCCAAGTCTCACGAATTACTGGTACCAAAAAGGACAGCCCTGCTGCCATCTTTGTGCAGCTCTGGTGCTTGTCTGACCCTTTGAGTTTATGCAGCTCAATAAACTGTTAAAAAAAAAAAAATCAGCAAAAAATAGTGAAGTACCAGCCCAGGAAGGGAGGAGGGGCAGATACCGTGAGAGGTAAAAGTGGAACTGCAATGGGTGGGAGAAGTATGGATATCAGATTTTTGCTGCAGATTTGGGATGTGCTGGAGGAAGCCTTGCTGCTACCCTGTACCTAACCTCCCACTTCATCTCCTAGGTGGAGCCTCCCCAAAGAGAGCGAGAGGTGGATGTGGAGGGATTCAGGGGATGCCTGGACAGGTGAAGGGAGCGATCCAGCAGCGCCAGCCCACGCAGCAGAGAAGGGAACAAACCGCTGCAGGGCTGCAGGAGCCTGCGAGGGTGTTGCCATGGGTAAGAGCAGTGGAAGAGGAAGCAAGGAGGAAAGAGGATGTGTTCAGTGTGACCGCAGAAAGCTGCTGCAACAAGCCCCGAGAAAAGGCTGGAATACAGGGCAGTGGTCCCACTTTGCTAATCCAGCTCTTAAAGGGTTATTCTAATGTATCCAGGTAGCAGTCCCTGAAGGAGGAGTCCTGTTAATCTCCCCTATTTAGGCACACATTTATCCAAATTGGGATTTGATAAGAGGACAGCTGCTGCATTTTTATTATCTGAGACAAGCGGCAGCGTGAGCTGTTCAGAGCTCATGATGGAAATGTATCTGCATGCTGGCGTGCGTCCAGCTGCACTTCAGAAAGGTAAATGGGACACGAGACTGGTCCGTTGCCCCCTTCCAATCCATTTTCTGTAG
Organism: Penelope pileata; assembly: GCA_013396635.1. Classification (NCBI taxonomy): domain Eukaryota; kingdom Metazoa; phylum Chordata; class Aves; order Galliformes; family Cracidae; genus Penelope; species Penelope pileata. The sequence continues at coordinate 63,929 of WBMW01004965.1, forward strand.
AAGGGGGCACTTTGCCTCTCTGCAGGAAAGGCCAGCACAGCTACTGTGCTAATAAACACGCATTTCTCGCTGCAGCATATGGGCTTCCCAGACTCATAAATCCCAGCAATTTGTAGACGAGTTACAGTTAAATATCCACACACATTTCCATAGCATGGTCTGGTGCACAAGGCAGAGGCCTAAGTGGCTGGGCATCTGCCATCTGCTCTCCTGCACAGACTGCTTGGCAGAGCACCACCACTTAATCTTACTCCACCTCCATTAATGGTGCCTGTAAAATCAGACGCAGAGCATCATCCTACAGGTGTTTTGTCATCGTGTTCAAGAAGAGCAGCGTTCTCTTCTGCTCTTATTTTTTCCTTTTTCTTCTTCTTTTTTTCTTCTTTTTTTTAAAAGCAGCCTTTATCGTCAAATAGCCAAAAATATTTTTCATTGCTGCTGGTGTTTTGTCAAAAGATCTCGAGGCCAGAGGTGCAGTTTGGCTCTGTTAAGAACAGTGGGAAATGAGACATCGTATCAAAAAGCAGAGATGAAGGACACTGATAGATCCCCACAACAATTTTGTGTCACTTGTACAAGACCCAGAGACTCAGTAATGCAGTGAGATGAATGCAGCAATTGATTCCAATGGATGTATTGCACTTCTAAAAGGCATCTTACCACCAGGCTCTGTGTAGCTGGGTAATAACCACTGATGTCTGGTAAGACAGTGGTAATGGGAGCCAGGTAATTTTCCCATTGTTAAAACTTTCAAGATCCGAAAAGCTAACAATGTCTTAGTTAATTACATTAAATTTAGCTAGATCTAGTGCTGGTGGCTGGAGGGAACATCTTTCTGAGGTTCAGTCTTCCTCCTGGTCTGATAACATTTCAAACTCTGCCGCATGCACCGTTGCAGCTATTTAAAGAAGAATTACATGTAATCATTACCCATCTTCAGTTTCCAGGCAGCAGGGTTACCACATGAAACTGCAGCTCAGATGTTCTCGTTTGTCCCAGAAAGCGTGAACAAAGATTTTCAGCCTGCTCTGAACCTCGCCAGCCTCCTTCAGCGGTGAAGCTGCGAGGCACGAGGGCTGTCTGTTGCACAGTCGTTGTACGGTTACTAACAAAATGTTTATTCCCTACGGGGATGGCAGAACACTTGAATTTTGCTCCCCTGACCTCTACCCCATGTGCCTGTCAGTTGCAGGCTGAGTCCCAGCCCCTGTCACAGGAACATCCTAAATCAGTCTCTGCAGTTTGTATTTCCTTGCCAAAGATCTTATCTGCTGTGGGTGCAAGTTGCACCAGAAAGGCTGCTGGGGTTGCAGCATGTGCACCCTTCTGTCCCCCAGCTCTGCCTCTTGGGCTGGGTTCGCTTACCCAGAGGAGCGAGACAACGAAGCTGCCAAGTGAGAAAGGCCACGGAGCAGGACAACGCTGCTCTGAGCGTCTGCAAAATGCTGTGGTTGGTTGGGTGCCTCAGAACTTGCAGATTATTGCTGTTAGGAGCAGAGCTCAGGTTTGCCGTTTTCATCCCAGGCTCTGTGCTGCATTTCTGCAGATGTTCATTCTCTGTATTCCTACGTTGTTTCCAAAAACGACAAATGCTGATGGTAAAAATTACATTTGTTTATTCAAATTAATTGCTTTTTATATTTACTAAATACAAACAAACAAGCAAACAAGTATACCAGGGATCCAGTGACCTAAGGAGAGATGTGGCATGGGTTACAGTGGGACACGGACTGGGCCTCAGAATCTGCTTGTCTCACACAAATCCCCTGACAGAAATCATGGAAACCCTCTGTTTACAACAACAGATGCCACGGGGGGTTGCGTATTTGGTTATTATTATTTTTTTCCTTCGGAGAGTTTACTAACAAATGCCTGCAAGTTGTGTGATGTGGTGACAACTCGGGGGGTAAACAGGAAGCGCTCGGGGGCATTGCGTTACCCCTGCGACGCAACGCGCATTCCAGCAGCGGGGCTCCTTTTTTCAAAGTACGGTGACACCACTTCCTTCAGGAAATCTCCCTCGCCTGCACAGCTCACTTCTGCTACGGAGACACAAAACGGCAGCAGAACCGCTTGTTTTAAAAGTGAATGTTGATCTGCTGGGTTGGGAACCGACGGCTGCAGTTTGTGTAATACCTTTACAAGGATGCATTGCAGACTCTTCGGGCTCTCTGCTCAGCGGGCTGAACGAAGTGCAAGGAGAAGAGGCTGCCACTTTCCCTCCACGGCACAGGAGCAGCTTGGGGAGGATGCAGACGGCCCCGCAGGTACTGCAGTGTCTCAGCCCCACGCCGGGGCCTCTCCCGCTGTCCTGTGTCAGCAGGGCCTGACCTGGATGGGTGAAACGGCCGCTCTGTTCCAGCCAGCTCTTGTTGTCTGCCAAGAGCAGCAACAGGAGAGCTAAGTGTGGCCATTCCCACGTGGAAACTTACATCCAGAATAAGGCCTCCAGCCTGTCTCATAAAGGCTGCCATGCACGTGTTGTGTGATGCACCGGTGCTGGCTGCATTTTGAACCCTGGCAGCTTTTATGTGAGCATCTCAGGATCCCATTGGCGTACTGCTCCCCACGCCTTGTTTCTGCTCAGCCCCTTCCTATCACTTAGACTAAGCACAGGAAGAGCAGGCAACCAGGAATTACGCTTGTGCCACCACAAAATCATTCGGTACACGTTTGTGACAATCCACCCCAATGGTGGCAACAGCATCACTTGAAATAAGTCCCAGTAAGCTTTTTTTTTTTTTTTTTTAAAGATTCAGCATCATTTCTCAGAGTGGTTCTCACTGCACCTGCCAGGTGCTCTGCTTGCACAAAGCCAGAGGCAGCTGGGTCTCACTATCAGGACTGATGCTTTCTCCTCTGTCCTTACGTCAGTCAGCATCTTCATCACAGATACTCCCTTAACTTTTTAACTGTGAGCAAGAAATACTGAAAAGTTGCTGCAATACCTGCACAACATAGAACTCCAGCAATCCTGTTTCTACATCCTTTGACTTCCGCCTTTGTTGGAGGCATCACTTGTTCTGTGTGCAGCTGAGCTGAGAACAAGTGGGGGAAACAGGCTGCATATTTTAGTATTTGTAAATCATGAGGTTTTGTAATAATCTTATTGCCTTTTTTTTTTGTATTTTTTTGCATTTATGCAGCGATCAATGATATCAGAGAGATCAAGAGAGTGATACTACCCAGTAGCTAACTTGATAGCCTTTCAGTGTAAAGCTTCAGCACAAGAACACAGTGGTCACACACTTGCAGTGCCATCCTCACAAGCCACTGCACCGTTCTGTATGAACACTGACTGTGCACGTTTTGTTTTGACAGTCCTGTAGAATAACTTGGTCTGGTTTGACTCTTGGATCAGCCATGGCTTGTTTACTGAATTTTAAGTCTTGAGCAAAATGAAGCAAGCTCCTGAGGAGAAGTTGGTTTTCAAAAGATAAAAGCTCCAGATAACAGAGGACAAGTAAAGCACACAACAATATTGAAATCACTCAGTTTTATTGCAGCTGACTGAGACAGAGTGTGCTTTGAAGCTGGGAAATTTCCATTACTGAAGCGCAGGACAGTGCCTGGATACTGCTGCTACTGCAGCTGAGAAATAAAAGCAACTTAATTTCACACAGCACCAAATGTCAGCAGATTAACTAAAACTGTTAGAATTTTATAAGCTGTTAAGGTTGCTGCAAAATGGATTCCTTCTAAAATATTTAGAATATAGTTGTGAACCACTTGTATAAAACCAAAGAGCATAAAAAGGACTTGGAATTGCACCTAAGCTTCCAAACGCTATCATATTTGGGAACACAGATCTAACAAGAACATGACAGATAATACATCCCCTACAACGGTGACAGTGTGACAGTGACAGAATGATATCTGCTGCAAGCTCAAGGTTGTTACTGACAGCACAGCTCTGCAATTAACAATCCTTTTTGCTCCCCTTGGCGTGCTCAAAACAAACACAGCAATCTGTTTACCATTTTAAGTCCATAATCTACAAACCACCATAAGCTTCCTGCAAAGTCTGTCAGAATGCTGAACAGGGAGAAAATGAATACTGGGGGGAAAAACGCGAATTTGTTTTGGCATCAAATTGCCCAGCACTTTGGGCAGGATTCTGTTTTTTAACTTCCCAAAGGCATAAAATTACAGAGAGATTCTCATTTACGTTGAGGTCACTTTACACTGTCACAGCAGTGGCTGACATTTAAATGAAAATTCATCTCTGGGGCTTCCAGCCATATGTCCCTGGTTAGATCAGGCCCAGGTAGATGCTGATTAGAAGTTATTAGCATCTGATGCTCTCTGTGAATCTCAGGATAGTTCCCAGCGGATCAGAGCTCCTATCTAAGCAATTTAAGTTTGTGTCACATTCATCACCATGGTTCCTGAGTGCCTTAGAAGTTAAAATATATCTTTGTAAAACATCTTACATCTTACATCTTATTTCTCTTTTTCTTCTCCCCCGCGCAGAGGTTTGAGGTCTTTTTAAATAATGCTGAGAAAAATGTTTTATATGCTTAATGTCTGCACTTGGTGTGGGGGATGGGGGTGGGGTCAGGGGGATCCCGGGGTCCTCTGAAAGCAAATGCCATGCTCCTGCAGCAGCTGCCACGAGCTGCATCCTCGCTGTCCCCATGCAAATCACACAGCTTTTGCAGTGCTGACCATCTTAGAAGATTGTTTTAATTTTCAACTAGCAGAAAAATTTGAAAGCCTCTCCCAATCAAAAGAGTGACACTGCAGGGCGGCTGTGTGCTGTCTGCTCTTTGCCTAAACCTGACAATGTGTTTCCAGCACGGGCAGGGCCTTTCATGGTACGGCATTTGCTCTCCAAGGGACCTGTTCACAGAACACGGAGCTAACAGGTACAGAGGGTGTCTGTAACAGCACAGAGCACCTGCAGCCCCTGACTGCAGAACGAACCTGTCTGTGTGAGCCCTGAACTTGGTGTGAAGATGGAGATGGTCCAAACCACGGCATGTTCAACTGGCCTCTTGCATGGCCTCGCTTGTCCCCTAACGGAGCTTTCAGACACAGGGCACTGCAGTTCTGTCTGGGGGAACTCTTCTTAGATGGGTTTTGGTTCTGTTTCAGGCATGGAAATGTTTTTTTCCTCCCTGCTTTTCATTACCTGCTATCATTTTGTAGTATCAACTGCGTCCTTAACCCATTATCTCCATCATCAAGCTAACAGTTTTACTAAAACACATTTATGTTCTTCACAGAATTGAGGCTTTACTGTCACCTTGCAGAGGTCAAAGCCCCAACACCCCATGCAGGTAATGGCAACGTCGTATCTAAGCAGGCTGAAAAGCCACTGATAACATTCCTGCCCGCTCTGCCTCGCCCAGTAACTGCGCTGCTTCGCTGACACAGATACCCCAAGTTCTGTCACAGGAGAAACCGCTGGCAAAGCATGGCCCAGCCTCCCGACCTCTGACTTGGGTTTAATTGGATTGAGCACAGACCTGCTCACAGCACGCAGCAGAGCTGACGGTCCTTCCACCCTCTCCTGCTGCGCTGGTCGCTTTCCTTCTTGCTCTGGCACATCTCGGTGAAGGCAGAGAACAACGGGCAGGGCCCAGGTGTAACGGGACGTTACCTGGCAGCTGGTGTTTGAGCGAGGTGCCCTGCCATCGCCTGTTTCCCATGTTCTCGTGACAGATTTATTTATGTCAGCAAGCAGAACTGTAACCGTAATTTCATTCCTGGAGTTGAGAACCTTCTAAATCGTATTTTACTTGGTTTGAGTTTTAAACGTTTATTCAGATTTACGGCTGTCAGAGATTTCTGAGAAAAGTAACGCTGGGCTTCTACACTGCGGGAGAACACACGAGAAGGAACATGTTACATGCATGGAAAGGTAGATACTCAAACACACAACGGAAAGAAGGCACGGCTGGATGCCTGCCAGGCGCACGGATGCCTGTCAGGTGCATGGAGGACTTTATTGGATTCTGTCAGTCACCCACGACAGGGTTCGCCCGTTGGAGCACCTGGGGCAGCCCAGAGAGAGGCCCCGGGCTGCAGCCCGGCCAGCCCCTGCGCTCTGGGGGACAGCAGGAGGCCGCAACCTGCAGACCGTGCAGCGTTTGGAGTCACAGCACCGCTCGAGCTCGGGGCTGAGCTCCGCCGGCAGGGCCCCGCCCGGCGCGGCTCCATTTGCTGCCGTCACCTGACGCCGCTAATGGCGCCGCAGCGCCGTCACGCCCACCACGTGACCGCCCGCCACGTGACCGCCGCCGCGCCCCCTCCCCAGCGGCTGCGGTTACCGCAGTCCCGGGCCCCGCCCCGCCCCGCCCCGCCCG
>WBMW01004965.1:70266-126128 GCA_013396635.1 Penelope pileata
CCTACGGCATGGTGTGGTGAGTGCCCGGCCTCCGCCCCGGGCTCCGCGCTGCCCCGCCCGGGCCGCGGCCTCTGAGGGCGCCGCGCTCCCGCCCCGCCGCCGCCTTCGGGTTTCCGCCTTCGCGCTGCGATCGCGGCGTGCGGAGAGGGGCAAGGGCGTCGCGGGCGGCCCCGGGGCCTTTGTGCCCGCGCACGGCGGCTCGAGGGGGGTGGGGGCGGGGGTCCCGCGGAGCCGCGGCCGTGAGAAGCGGTGGATGCGGCGCTCCAGCGGCCGCGGAGCGCTGGTCGGGGACGGGGAGGTGACAGATCTTAGCAGCGCGGGGCCGGGCCGGGCCCCCCAGCTGCCCCCGGGCCGCCCGCGGGAGCCCCTCCCGGAGCGGTCGGGACAAACTTGTGCCGTTGTTGACCAACTTGTTTGCAGCCCCGCTGTGCCCGCAGCGCACTGGGAGCGGGGCTCTGCGTGGGGCTGCGGCCGTCTCAGCATCGGTTGCTCTCTGAGGCGAGATCCTTTGTAAAGCCGCGCGTTTCCCAGCAGAGCCCCTCGCAGCCATCAGCTCTGCTGGGGGCACACGGACCCCTGCCAGGGAGCTCGGGGCTGCGGCCTTCGCCTTCCTCCCCTGGGAAGCAGCTCGGGCACGTAACCCCAAGCTCCTGTTTATAGTGTCAGAATCACCCCGTGATTGGTTCGCTGCTACAAGTCGCACGGCACAGCCCGCCCAGAGCTCCTGGCACGGTTTTGTTCCTGTGTGCCTTAGCACCGCGGGAGGACGGCTGAAGCGGTGCAGCTCGCCCCTGCAGATCAGGGCAGTGCACGGGAGCGGAGCTGGGCCGGGTGGTGGGAGGGCTGGCACGGCGTGCTGTTAGAGCTGAGGCATTTCGCCACCGACCCAAGATTGCACAGCACGGTGCCATGGCAGCTGATGCCCTTTTTTGGCGTCACCGCACAGATATGGGGAAAACGGGGTCGCTTTCCCCATCCACATGGTGCATTGCTCAGTTCTTTAGCCAAGAGGGTTTTCTCTCTAAAACTTTATCAGGTTTTCTTTTATTTAAAAACTCAGCATTAAATCATGTCTGCGTTGGGTGCTTTCTGTAGTTGTTAACACAAAGCATCAATCTCCAGTCCGCGTTATGTGTTCCCCTCCAAAGCTATCGATGCAAAATGCTGACTGCGATATGCTGTGCTCTTAATTATCGATCTTCTGCCTTGGGTGTGAAGTGCCAGGGAGCAAAGTCTCAGCTGATGCTGTGTACTCGATGAGGGAGATGCTGGATGCACATGTTCCAGCCAAATGCCATAGCAACTGCGATGCGTCGTCGTGCATCGCGCAGCAGCCACCATGGTTAAGTAACGCGGCTCGGCAGAGGCACGGCTCATGCAGATTCATGCTGCATGGGTCTTGTCTTGCTCTGGCTGCAAATGCAGCGAAGATCTGCAGAGCATCTCCCTCTGGGGCGGGGGTGGGTGGGGGTGAGCTGTGAGGGCGCAGGTGGAGATCGCTCGTGCTGTGGCAGAATGCATTTAAATGTGTGCACTTAAATGAAGGACAGCCAGGCAAGCCTTGATGGCTTTGTTTTAGACCCTCAGCTAATGCTCTGACACAGGAGGTGCTCCTTACTTGCATGGCATTGTGCTGCAGGGCTTGCTGCATGCAAAACGAGAGCCTTGACTCTTGAAATCCCTCACTCCCTTCTTTATTTTTCCAAGTTTTATGTTTCCATGTTATTGAATTTCTTTATAACAAGCGAAAATTATTTTAATTCTGTTACTGAGTAAAGGGCAAATGAAGTATTCTCAGGATACTGCTGCAACTGTCAGTCTTCCATTTTGATTTTGCAGCACGGGGTGTGATGTTTGAGGGTTATTGATCAGCACATAAAGTAGCGGCGCAGGAAATAGAGGAAAATGTTGGCCGAACGCACCACACGCGGATGTTCCCTCATCTGGGTTTGAAAATGCCTTTAAGGGTTTCTCTTCATTTGCTCTATTGCAGTCATTTTAACCTAATGGGGTTTCCAGTGAAATACAAACCCAGCAGAGCACTACGTTACTGCTTCGCTGTGGCTGCAGTTGCTCAGCTTCCCAGGCAGAAGGGGCCTTGTGAGGCAACCCCCATCCCCACGTCCTCCTGTTAAACCCTGCCAGAAGCCTTTGTCCTTTGGGGCAGCCCTGCACCTCACCCGGAGCTTCTGCTGCCGGGGGGGCAGTGCTTAGTGAATGTTAATGAGTGGGTACCCATGTGGGTGTCCCTTTCTGAGCTATTTTCTGTTTTTTGCTATTTTTGCACGTGGAGCCAGGGAACGGCCACAGTGCAAACGAGGTTTTGGCTGCAACCCTCGGCACTTTCTGGGGCTGCAGGACATTCTTTGAGCAACCAGGTAGTCATACCGTCACGTTTGTTACTCGGAATTAATTTACCCAAATATATGCAAATGTTGTGTTTATTTTTTTTTTCTTCCCCTTCTCTTTTGCTGAAGAGTTGTTCTCAGGGGTTTTGGTGTGAGGTGGTTGTGATGTTCCCTTTCTGCCAGTGACGGGGGGCTGTCAGCCTGGGCTCAGCCAGAACCAGCTGCCACTGAAAGCTTCTGAGCCCCCAGGCACAAAGTGATGGGGCCTGGAGTTGCCTCCCCTCAGTGTTACCAGGCAGTGCATTATCCCTGCGGGAATGGTGATGAGAATGTGATGGTACTGAGCCTGACATCCCAGCACGAATCGTTCTTGATCCATTAACTCAGTGCAGATTTGACGAGGTGATTGTTGGGCAGTTTAAAACAAGTCGTGTTGTGGAGAGAAATGGTTAATGGGAGCGTGGTGACAGTGTGCTGCTTCATTTTCTGCTTTTTGGAAGCCCTTCTTGCCATCACGCTTATGTAAATGTGAGGTGTGATCACTGCTGCAAGCCCTGTATACAGATAATAAAGGTGGTGAAGGTGGGTTTGGAGCTCAGATCATGCATTTCTTGACCTGAATTGCAGTGTTGCTGCAAAGATGCACTCCGTGGTTTCTTCCAGACTGCCTGAAGGAGACACGGGCGGTGTCTGCCCCTCTCCATGGGGGTCACCCCGGTGACATGGGGCAGGCTCACTGTGAGGGACAGCAGCAGCATCCCCCTGCTCTGCAGGAGCTGTCCTGGAGGGCTGTCAGGAGGGGCTGCAGCTCATCGTGGGATACCACTGTAGGAGCTAGAGGGTGCAGCTCGGGGACACTTGCATTTCATAAATAAATATGGGTTTTCTTAACATAGCAGCTCCAGCCCACAGAAGCAGATCTCTTGTGGGTTTTTTTTTTTTTTTGCATGATGTATGAAGGAAACAAGGCCCATGTGTTCACGTAGCTGCACGGGGCTGCGTCACTATCTCCTGTCTCCCTGCACATGGCTCTGCAACCTGTTGCCTGCCTTCCATCCCCTGACACGTGGGGAAGGTCTTACAGGTGGAAAATTTCTGCAGGTTTCTTAACAGTCAGTATTTTACCCCAGCAGAGGTGCTCTGTGCAGGTCTGCAGAGGAGATCACCCGGGAGAAGCCCCACGCCCGAGGAGATGCGGTGGGTGCTGTTTCCTGGGTGGGTTTGTTGGCAGCTTTGGGACAGCAGCGTGCCTGGAGCTGATGCCTGGCCAGCCCGGAGGTCTTGTAGCATCCAGTGGTGCTTTGTGGTAGCTTTCAGCTGTGATCCAGAAAGGAGATGAACTGATGGACTTGATACTTAACAAGATGTTGTATGACCCAGCAGTGTGGGTCAGAAGGGACTGGCAGGGCACAGCCCCTGCTTGGAGCAGCTCAGGTTGTCTGCTCAGAATTCCCGGAATCTCTGGGGATGGAGATCCCGACGGTTCTCTGGGCAGCTCCCAGCACTTCACCAGCTGCCAGGTGAGACTTTTGCCTTTAGAAACACAAGAATTTCCCTTGCTGCAGCTTGTCACCCTTACCTCTTGTCCTTTTCACTTGTTAACCCCTGCTGTGGGCTGTGCTGTGCCCACCCTCCCAGGGAGGGCTTTGAGGAGTGCTTCAAATAACGTCTGGGAAAAAATGGCTGTGATGCAAAATGAAGTTAATGGCAGCTGTGGAGCAATGCATAGTTTGTTTCACGTGATTTCTCTGTGTAAAGCTGTTGGTTGTGATGTCTGGTATTAGAGCTTTTTGCTTCTGAATGAATCTCCCCTTCAGAAGCAGCTTCCTTTAGGGCCACAGAACCTCACAGCCCATGACCCCCCCAGCAGTGGGCAGGGACCCCCAGTGGAGCAGAGCAGGGCAGGAACAGAGGCTGCCCAGAGCCCACCCAGCCCTGCTAAGGGAAAAAGCTCTCCCCTTGGAAGTTACTCTTTTGTATTTTAACAGAATTTTCATAAAAGAGTGCAATGCTCAGAGGTGATTAGAATGCAAATGAGAGTTTTTGTTACATGGTAGAAAGTGTTCATCTGTGTTGTGGGTATGTTTTAACTACCAACAACTTCCAATTAGGCTTGCAGTTTATAATATGTAATTACTTCATTTAGCAGTTTTCCTTAAAAATAGCAGCTGTCAGCGCGGTGCCGTCCCGTTGGCTCGGAGGAAAGGCCGCTGCCACCCCGGGGTGCCCACACGTCCCAGCGAGGTCAGCGCTCCCCAGGCTGCGCCGGGACCCGGTGCCACCACAGCTTGGATGGCTCCCAGAACCCCGAGCAGCATCCAGATCACCCTTCAGATCGGGTTTGTCTGAGCATTTCGTGATTGGGAAAGGTCTTAGTTCTCCTCATCAGCATGAAGATGTCTTGCCGACCGCATGCTGAACAAATCCTCCAGCAAAATGTGTGAGGGGTAAGGGCTGGCTGCTGTTGGCCTGTCTCCTTACAGGGCAGGAAGAGGACGTGCAGAAAGTGCCCCCCGAGCTGCACGCAGCAGGGGAGAGGCTCCCAGCAGCGGTGCGGTGCACGCTGTGCTGCTCTTCTGGGCTGGGTTTTGTTCCGCCCGTGGAGCACTGAGCTAACCAAGACAGCAGCTTGCTTCCTTTGGTGCTTTGTGACATTTCCATTTCTCCAGGCTTGGGAAAGCCCTTGCTTCTAGTTGTGCAGGAGTGATACTGTTCAGTGATTATTATTATTTTTGATTTTGTTTTCCTTTTGCATCTTTTTGGAGTGAAATACTGCAAACGATCTTTCTGACGTTTTGTATTGTGTGGAGCCAAATTAGCTGATTTCTGAAGAACAGCATCGTTGTCTTGATCTTGTGTGGTTTTCCTTTTTCTAAAGCTGATTTTAGGAGGAGCTTTGGGGTAGAAGTCAAGCTAGAACCCCACCAGACAAAAGTGCAGCTGGGGGATTTGATGATGTCGCTGCTCTCAGCTGCTGGGTGTGCTCTCCCTTCCCTGGAAGGAGGGGACTTGTTCCGGCCCGTGCTCATAGTGCTGCTCAGCGCTGCCCCGAGCAGTGCTCTGGGGCACTGTTACACAGCCCAGCCGCACTGCACTGGGGACAGCGGGGCCGGGTGCCGTGGAATCCCTCCCTCTGCCTCCTGCTGGGGCAGCCCTAAGTGCTCAACCACTGAGAAGTTACTTTAAAAAAAAATAATAATAAAGTATCGAGTTGATGTGACTGCGAAACAACGTGAGTGCTGGTGCTGAAACAGGAAGGGAACAGGAGCATGCTGGTCGAGGACTGCTGTGCTCTTCCTGTTCTTAAGCCCCGATGGCTTGGAGCTGCCCCAGCGCTCTGTGCTGGGCCCGCAGGAAGCAGGGATGGGGCAGGGCTGTCGGGCACAGGAAGAAGAGGGAACCACAGCTGCTGCCTTTAACTCGCCTTGCCCTCGGGTTGTCTGAGATGCCATCAAGCTCTGGTCAGTTTCCCTGGGAGTTTCTTAAAATGTCTTAAGTTTATAGAGAGAATATCAAAACTTGGCGTAGCAGTGGGTGCTTTCCCATGGGAGGGTTTGTTCCAGAGGGAAGGGCCTCTGAGCAGCAAAGCTCGCCTAAGCGTTGAATTTGGCACAAGTGCCATCAGTCAGCATCAGAGGGCCTGGAAGCACCTAATGTGGGGAGGGTGAGCGGGAGGGCAGAACGCAGGGAAAGCTGCAGGGTGTGTGAGGCTGTCCAGCAGGGCCGTTTGCTGAAAACCAACTTGAACAGAAGTGCTAGAAAGGCAAGGAGGCAGCCGTGGGACTTGAAGTGCAGTGGTACCCAGCTAAAGGTGTGGAAAGAGAAATCCTTATAGGAAGATGCTGTCAGCTGAGGGACGCGGTGGGTTTCCTGGAGCAACTAGGGTCTGTTGGAACACCGTGGAGTTAAGTGACTTCTGCATGAAGCAATGCAGAACGTTGTGTGAGGCAGCTGCTCGTTTTCCTGATAGTGATGTTCAGGTGTGGTGGCAGAGTTGTTGCCCTTCACAGCTCTGGGATCGCTGCTAACAAAGCACAAAGCTCTGCTCTGCTGCACCTGGCCTTACGGGTTGACTCAGCCTCTGGCAGCCGGGGCTTATTGAACAGACTCCATTTTGCATGACTAGATGCTTATTTCCAAAACACTAGGAGTGATCTAAGGAATTAAACTATTAAGTCATCATTATGTGCATAGTAAATATTTGAGAGTTATAATGCTTTGAAAGGTCAGGTTTTACCTCTCAAATTCTGAAAAATAAATTGGTGCCTTTTTAGCTTAATAGAACTATTTAAATAGATGAATGAAAACAAATCTCTTATTAAAGGAGGTTACAAAAGTACCTGAAGAATTTGTGGTGTGAAGGGCAATAACGTGAACTGGATCAGAAACTGCCAAGGAGTAAAACCACTGAAGAGTGATGATTCACTTTTGTCACGGGGCAGAAGGAGTTGGCATAACTGTGCCTGAAGCCTTTAACAGTGGGGTTGGTGCTGGGTGCTGTGGTCTTGGTGCTCAGCCTTCCTCTGCTCTCAGTTCTGTGCTTGGACGTGGAGAGCAGCAGGCAGTGGCTTGCAGTGTCTGCTGGCAGCTGTGCCCCCAGCAGTGTGTTTGTTGGCTCTTCCCTCCTTGACAAAAAGCAGACTTCAGGTAAACCTGGGGTCACCCTGTATGTCATAACTTGGGGTAGTTTTCTGACACTGTAAGTAATCAGGCAATTGGATTGCTAGATTTAGAAGGACCCTCCCCTGCACATTTCTTCTGTCTTGCTCTTGACTTCTCCTTCGCTGTGAGGCTGCTGGTGCCTGTTGCAGGGAGCAGACACACGTGCAGCTGTTCTGCAGCAGCAGTGGGAGTGCCTGTAGCACACCAACAGATAAGTGCACAGTAACAACATCTTTGGCTTCTGCCCCTCTGTGTAGCGTGAAAAAGAACGTGATGCTCATCTTCTTAAAGCTGTATAATCTTGCTGCAGTTTGAAAAGCAAGTAGAGCCTCAAGGCTGGCATTTTTTTTTTTCAAGTATCTAAAATTGAAGTAGCTCTCGATTTTCTCCAGTTTCACTGGTTGTCTTTTTATAGATTGAGGACCATTAAAAGAAGGGAAATATGTCTCAATGTAAACATGCATGTTGCTTGTAAAAGGAGGTGCTGATTCTGTAACTTAATACTCGAGTGACTAACATGTTTATTTATCTTCAAAAACATTATGAATAAATGGAACAAAGTATCAAGGACTTCTATTGACCTGAGGTGTTTTCAGCTGGGAGGCAAGAAGTGTATTCAGTGTTATGAAAATAAGGTGGCTGGCTGTCCTTGAACCTGCAGCTGCCCAGTTTATCCCTTTTGTAGCCCTTGCCCGTTGGAAGAAGCTCCCAGGCAGCCCCCTCGAGACACCTCCACCCACTGCTCTGCCTTCCTGCACCCCTGGAGCTGCGGTGAGGAGCCAGGCCCAGTGCTGTTGGTTAACCACATCTCAGTGCTGTGTTGCTTTCTTACAGCAGTCTTAAAAATAAGTTTAAGCTGTTTGCGTTGTAACGTGATAGATGTCAGCATGGAATTATCTGCAATTGAGCTCAATGCAGGCTGAGTGAAAAGGCTGAAGATCTTCACAGATCAGCTGGTTTGGGAGTTATTTTTTCTCTCCTCTCCTGGCTGCAGGCAGCATTATTCAGTACTTCAGAGCGATTCTCACCCCTGGCTGTGCCCTTGGAAGCTTGTTTCCACAGCAACACAAAGCTACCGATAAAACAGCCTCTTAAACTTCAACCCGGTCAATGTGAGTTGTAATTAGGGCGTTGGCCAGCAGCACTCTGTGTGCTCTCTGTGTGCGTAGGTGCTGAGCAGCCCATGGCACAGCCACCAGGTGAGTAAGCTGGGACAGCCCGTGGCGGGCAGGCAGCCTGCAGGCAGCAGGGCAGGACTGGGCCGTGAGGACGGAGGGAGCTGCTGCAGGAGGCAGCTGTTTGTCAGTGCCTGCATGAAGAGCCAGCCCTCCGTGGGATGCGGCCATTGCCAGGAGCTGGCTCCTTTCCTCCCAGCAGCTGCAGCGTGCTCTCACTTGTTCCAGCACTGCTCCAAAACGAAACATGTGAGGAATAGAAATGGGTGGGAGAACATGCAGCGGCCATTGTGGTAGGAGCTGAGCTTTGGCACTTGTCCCGTTCTGCCTGGTGAAAGGCTTTCCTGCCCCGGGAAGGGATTAGTGGCAGAGGGGCTGCACGTCAGCCGCTCATCCCGGGTTGCTTTGCTCTGCGTGAGCCCCTCGGCTGCAGGAGCACAGTGCACAGTGGATCTGGACACAGCCCTGCCCTGGGGCAGGACGTGGGGACCCAGGAACGCTGCCAGCGGTGTGGCACGGCTGCCTGACTCAGACCTGCTCATCAGTTTGCTTTGTGCAGGATGTTCTCCTTAGTCAAAACTTTGTCATATGTTTGCCTTAAGCATCCTTAATGCTGGGAGTGATGAACTGTAGCAGTGGGGCCTGTGTTGACTTTTACAGGGTGTCTCAGAAGGGTCTGGGTAGCAGTGCTGTTGCAGGTTGTCAGCAGGATAGTAGCTGCAGCCTGGAATAGTAATAATGCTGTGTATGCTGGAGGTGGGCAGTTGCAAAATCTATATTTAAATTTATCACATTGCAGACAAATAGCATCCACAGCTGTGGTTGCATCAGCTGGTGAAGCTGCACATGGTTTGGGGCATAAATCCTTCCGTGTGGTTCCCTCGTGCTGGTAGCTGGGTTCACCAGTGCAGGGGTAGCCCAGGGACTGGACTGGGAAGGCCCCACGTGCAGTGCTGGGGGTATGTTGTTGGGGGTTGTGATCTACAGGCTGTACAGCACCCTTGGGAAGGTGTGGGTATGGGAACGGGTGTTGCCACTGGACAGGTCTCTGGAAAAACCCAAAGGTTCTCCTGCTCGTAAAGCAGAGCCAGTTTGCTGTGTCACTGAACATCCAAACACCTGCGAGATCCGGGAGCAGCTGAGTGTGTGCACTGCCAGGTTGGGCTGTGCACAGTGGAACAGCACTTCCAGAATGCAGATAATCTAAATTTAGGGCGTGCTTTGATGGGCTGTGTATGCGAAGCTATTTCTTTCTGAGCTGTAGGGGGAGCCCAGGCAATTGTTTGTCATAAAATTAGATCTCTAATTCTAGCTAAGGCTAAGCAAGATGAATCCTGTGGTAAGTGACAAGTAAGCTGTTTGTTCACTGCAGGGAGTTTTTGCATTGGGTTTTGGATTTGCATTTTTCTGAGTTGTTGTTTTGTTCACTGGCACTGCGGCTGGACTCGGAGCAGCACGTTCCTCCAGCTGCTCTGGAGAGCAGCAGGCAAAGCTGGTGTCGGTGGGAAGGGTTGGGTGGGAGTGCTGAGGGCCAGCCAAGGCTTTGGGAAAGGGGTCTGACTTCTAAAGGACTCAGTTATGGTAGTGTGCAGTGTTTCCTATGTCCTGGAACAGAGACTGTTACATAATTTCATAGGCTGAAGGTGTGTCTGATGGTAGCATGTGCCCATGAGAGGGAACCCCTGCCGCTCCAGTTCTACCGATGTGAATGTTCTACATTCAGTCTGATGTGTGACTTTGGAGGCTAAGGACCTAGTCTTCTGCCTAAACTACAGGAAACTGTGAGCGGCCTAAACTTCTTCAGTGTATTTTGGTATCAGCTTTGGGGTCTTGGAGCACATGGCTCCCTGAAAACGCGCTGATTTGTAAAGGGTTGCAGAGTTGACTTAAAGCCGTGTTTGTTCTGAGGGCTGTGACTCTGAGAATGGGAAGTGATGCTGTCTGTATAATACAGGTTCTCTGTGCACCCGTGCTAGTCATGGTATGTAAAATGCTGTGCACAAGCAAATGCATGGTTAGCTTCTTGCTCGTAGAAATGTGAGTAACCTGTTTCGTAAGTTTAATCAAGTAACAGAAAAGCCAATGTTTGAGTAAGTTAAGAAGGGAAATAAATCCAGTGTGCCTTTTAATATTCAACTAGGTATGGCTTTGCTCTCCCGAGCCGAGGGTTTGCAGTGGGAACGGCGCTGCGTGCTCAGCTGCAGCGGTGTGGTGAGCTCTGATGGGAGCAGAGAAGTGTTGGCGTGCAGAGTGTGCGCTGGGGAGGAAACTGATTGCATCTCTACTGCAAATGCTTTATTTTTCCATGCTGAATCATGAGTTCCGTAGTTGAACCATCCGAAAGCAAAAGTGCCCATCATTTCGTAAATAATAACCTAAACCTGTTGCTAAGAAAATGTTTTGGGAGCTATAAGTGAAACAGAGCTACAAGAGAGCAAGTCTAGGCATGGTTAGTTGGTAGATTTGGGTTCATTGGCTCTGTGCAAGGAAAGATGCTCCTTTTTTATCAGTAACCCACCTTTCTTTGAGAAGCAGTAACTTAGGCATTTATCCAGTATTGCAAGAGGTTACAAGCTTTTGTTTAAGCAGCATCGAGTGGTAAATGTTGGCCAGTTTGCCTTACTCTGCTCTCCATAGACCCTGCTCTGTCCAGGAAGTACCAGTCCGCATTGCGTCAGATCAAAGTGGACTTTGGTCGACACAAGGGAGAAAGTAGATTTGTTTATAGTGATAAAATGACCTGTGAGATCCTTTTATTTCATTCCCAAATACAGGTTGTTCATGTGGAAGAATTATTTCTAGTTTTGCTTTCTGCTTGTGACTTAGAGACTGGCCCGTTCCAACACCAGGGGGGATTTACCGAGTCAATAAGGAACTGCTAACGCTCGAAGGCTGCGCTGAACTCCATGTGTGGCATTTTGTTATCATCTGTTCTGGGGCTTGCAAACTGCTGGTGTATCACCTATACATATGTAGAAGCAACAGTCATAATTACTGCTTGCTTAGCACATGGAATTTCAGAGCACTCTGTGGGGCATTTGAGTTCGGTGTGTCCGGAGGCACGCGGGGTTTGCGCTCAGCCTGTGCTCGCAGGCGAGTTACAGGTGTAGACAGGCCAGAGTGATTCTGTGGAAGAGTCAGGTAGAAAAGGATGTCACTAAAAACATATGAGCTACGTGAAGATGTTACTGGCATCATAAATTGTATGTCATTTCTGGTTATAACAGGGGGAGATGTGCAGTGTTTCTGCATACAGCAGTCGTGCTGTCTCCACACCGCGTCACTGCACCGTAAATCTGCTCGGTGGGGGAAGACCCTCGGAGCAGCTAGGGGTCAGAATTCCTTCTAGTTGCTCTTTTCTAATTGCATTTTCATATTTCATTCTGTTTTACCTGATCCCCAGATACAGTGTAAGGCCAGTTAAGAGGATTGCAAAGAATGTCCTGGGATGTGATTGTAGAAAATCTGCAGGACGAGAAGCCCCTTTAGCTGCTCTGCTTACACCTTCCTGGGAAGTGGCTGAGGCTAACAGATGCCTCGGTACAGGCCTGATCGTTGTTTTTTAGATTTCTAAACAGTCCAGTAGTGAATAAAAAGAAATTTGAGAGGAGCAAATGTCTCTCAGTATGAAAAATAACATGCACACATTAGAATTCTGATTATATTAAAAGCAGATGGTAATGTCGTTAACGAGAAATGATTGTAATGGGGTGCTTTGCCATGCATATGAGCAAGACCATAAAGGAACGTCCTAGAACATCCTTGTAAACACTCGTAACGTTTTTACTAAGTGAAGACTTGAGTCCACAGTTTAGAAATCTGTGCCTTTTACTGAGCCTCCTTCCTGGGCTCAGGTTGTGATGTCCTTCAGCAGGGGGAGACGATCTGAGCACGAGTACGGGGCCTCCGTTGTTGGAGTAGCTGGGAGTGCTGCTCAGGGCTGCTTCAGCCTTGCTGCAGATGCAGCCCCAGCTGTGTTCACTGGCACTGTCACAGTCTCCATCCTACTTAGCACACTGCTCCTGCCTTCGCTTCGTGTGGGTAGCCTTGTATATTTTGTTTTTTGAAACTGTTGTCTTTGGAATTGAACTTGGAGAGGTGTCTTCACAAGTTCTCCTTTCCTCTGTTCTTCATTGAGGGGCTGAAAATGCAGCTCGGTGGAGTAAAGGGCAGCGGCGGCTGGAGCTCCTTGTAGGAGTCGGGCAGGTGTAGAGTTCTGCCACTCAAAAAGATCATCTCTGAAAGCTTTTCTGCCCACCAAAGTCAGTGGGTTAACCCAAGAGTGACTTCTTGTGTCACAGCATATAGGAAAAGACTCGAATTTATTTATTCCACAGGGTGATAAGGAAGGTGAATATTTCTTTTTTTGCTCAGGTACTCAAAAATCAGCAGACTTGAAGTCATCTGGAAAAGGTCATGACTTGTAGATGCCTAAATAAGTTGAAAAACAAAAAGTATTGTTGTACTATTGTCAAATTAAGAGATACCTGCCACTGTCTCCTCTCTTCATTTGATAAAAGATGCACAAACAAACGGGCAGTCCCTGCATTCAGTAGAATTAACATTCTTGCTTTCTAATTGGAATGAGTGAACTTTCCTTTTAACTGATGTTATTGATTCTGTTCTAGTTCTGCCTATGATAACGTCAACAAAGTTCGAGTTGCTATCAAGAAAATCAGTCCTTTTGAGCACCAGACGTACTGCCAGAGAACCCTGAGGGAGATTAAGATCCTCCTGCGCTTCAGGCACGAGAATATTATTGGAATAAATGATATTATCAGAGCTCCAACTATTGAACAAATGAAAGATGTGTATCCTTTCAGAATCTGTTCTACCCGCTGATTGATACCTCCTTCCCTGTTTTGATTATATCCCTCTTTTCGTTCTCATCCTTTCTAAATTTTAATAACAGCTGGCTTTTATTGTTTTAAACTGCAGTAGAAGTTCATAGTATTTGCTAGCTTTATACATGCACTGATAGATTCGATACTGAAATAAACACGAGTTTTGTTGTTTTTTTTAACCTGAAAAAGAACAAAGTTTGTTTCCCAGGGCAAAGAACTCAACGTTGTAGAGGTAGATTTAGTTTAGTCACTGAAAACTGGAGACACGTTGGATAGAGTCTGATAGAACTATCTGATTGGCTTGAGGAGAAAGTAAAATGGTCAGACTCTGGTGTAACCATCTGAAATGTCCTTAACAGAAAGAGGATACATCTTGGGGGGGAGTTGGGAGGGAAATAAATGAGGCGAAACATCCCTCCACCCCCACTCTGGTCTTGCAGTGCTTCCTGCCTATCTGAAGTCTGCAACTACACACAGGCTGGTAAACAGGCTTGATTAATACATGCAGATATGGCATTTTGTTGTACTGATTGTTCATTCATGGGAAGGTTGGCTTTGTGTGGATATCTGATATATCAACGCAGTTACAGCTGAGAGACTCTACCTGTGATACCAGCCCTAGCTGAGAGTTAACCAGCTTCATTTCTCTGAGTCTGTATATTGTGTTTCCTATTGGCTTCCCAGGTTTTTGCTGATGTCTGCCTAATAAAAAGCATAGGGCAGAAATTGAATTGCATCTAGGTGAAATATCCTCGCTTCATCAATTAGCAGTGCACTGTTTGAGTTCAAGCAGTCTGAGGTGGGATTCTGAGGTTGCATTTCTGTGACTGCTTTGAGTAACGTAGGTGCATGCTGCCTCTGAAAAGATGTCCTGGTCGTGTGGTCCAGTCTGAGCATCCACAGGAAAGGATGGAAACACCCAGCTGGAGTGGCAATAGCAGTATTTTTAGTGAAATCCTGTTCTGGTGGAAAATGGTCACAGAACTACACCCCAAGAGTTTTGGAGCCAAGTGGAATTAAGGGAGAGGAAGTTTTTTGCTCAACTTAATCCTGTCAAAGCAGAATAGAACCTTTCCTTTATGTTAATTCCAGTCTTGGGAATGAATAACGTAATGGAAAATGTTAGAATTTATTCTGAACACAAATATTCCTTTGCTTGCCAGTGTAGCATGTTAATATGTAGAGTAAAGGAGAACATTTTTGAAGTGGAGAGGTAGCAGAGAGACTGACCAGAAGCAATTGGATTTGCTACCTTCACGCTTTTGTGCAGCAGGAAGCTACTATCTCAGCTCATTACACATTAAACAAAAGCGGGTTTTATTTCTTGGCAGGCAGGGTAGGAACCTGGTCATATTAAGATTCCAATAAAGATAATATAAAGGAATAGTTTGATGATTAGCTTGGGAGGACCACATGCTGGTCCCTCTTAATTCTGTAAGGGTCTGCATCGTGTCACAGGATTGATTTGATTCAGAAGTTGTAAAGCAAGAAGCAATTACATAGTTCTGTAGTTGTCATGAGGCAGACAAATAAAAAGAAAAAATGATTTTAGAAGTTTCATTTGCCATCAGCTTTGTTCTGCTGCCTTAACCTGATGCCTTACAGATACATCGTGCAAGATCTTATGGAAACAGATCTTTACAAGCTCTTAAAGACTCAACACCTCAGCAACGACCACATTTGTTATTTCCTTTACCAGATTCTGAGAGGGTTAAAATATATCCATTCAGCCAATGTGCTTCATCGCGACCTCAAACCTTCAAATTTGCTGCTTAACACCACTTGTGATCTCAAGGTGAGTGGAAGTTTCTTAAAAAATTTTGCTTGTATGGTCTTCATAAACTACTTGCTATAAATGTAAACATGATTTTGTTATTGGGAATTAATGTGATTTTTATCCTTGAAAGATTGCCAAATCAGTAATAATTATCATAAAATGTTATCAGTGTTTGAGAACTCTGTGCTCTGTTACGCTCTTCTGATGAATGCATCACTGTTTCCATCTGGAGGCTGACATCGAAACAGCCTCTTTGAAAGCTGGTGAAAATACTTACGCAGAATTGTGTTTATCTGGAAAGTACACTGAAAATTGTGTACATTTCAAGTCTTGAATCTCTGTGTTCAAACTGTTAATCGTTCTGTGTTGGAAAAGGCCTTCATTTTAGTGGACAGCCAACATGGTGTGTGAAAGTCAGTGTTGATTAAACGCAGAGCAGTCACTTGCAGAGAGAACATTCCTAATTTAACGTTCTCAGTCATGGGCTCTGTGCTAAATACTGCAGAAGGATGATCTTAGAGCTGTTGGGATTCTTGGAAAATGTCACCTTGATGTTCAGTGGCATTCAGTAAAGCAAACCAAGCGTGAAGAATTAGAACAGAAATGAAGAATAAAACAGAAAACATGCCATTCTGTAACTCCCTGTTTTTCTTGAGTCTTAAGTACTTGTGTGATAATAACTGTCACACTTCTCCCTATGATACAGTCTTTTAGACTTAGGTGACCAGGATTTCAAAGTCCTCCTACCCGAATGAGGAAGAACTGTTTAGCCTAGGTTTCCCCAGCTGGAAGATAACTGCTCGAGGAGAAGAATGAACACGACAGAAATTGATAAGATTTCTAGTGGTAGGGAGGGGTAAATAGAGAACAATTGCTCAGTGTCTTCACCTGTTGAAAATAAAAAGTGGGTGAGGTAGATGAAAGCAGCTGGCACGCTCAGAGTGAAAGGGTGTAGTAGCTAACTTTGAGCTTTTTTAAGAGCAGAGTAGATATTAAGGTAATATGACTTGGGGAAAAAAAAAAAAAACACCAAGCAAGTTTTCAGAAGAAAAAGCTTTTGAATGCTGCCTTTGGTTTAGAGTCCCGTGGTGGCAACTCCATGGAAGATGAGAGAGACCAGGAGAGAAGCACTGGAGCACGTTCCCTTGTGCACTTTGAGTATTTTCAAGTACTTGCTGTTGGCCACTGGTGGAGCAAGATTAGAGTTTCCATGGCTTTGGGCTTTGATCTGGTGTGGTACAACTGTTTTTGTTACACGCTGCGTCGCCCCTGATTACACTGGTTTTTATAGTGGCTCTAATGTTCTAATTAAAAAAAGAAAAAAAAAAAAAAAACACAACAAAAACCAAAACAAGCAGCAAAACCCTCTGCAAAATGTAAACCGGTTGCTGGCCTTACAAGTTTGTCACAATTCCAAGCAAAATCCTTGCTGTTTATATGCTTGAGGTGCTGGTCCCTTTGAAAGGCTGCCGACGCTGTTTGTTTGCTTTGTATTCCCACTGCTGCTTGTCAGTTTCTCCCAGTGCATCCTCCTGCACTGCCACTTGCCTCTTGCAGTGGGACTTCAGCTGTTGTGTCGAGCCCCTCAAGGCATTAACCCCTTCATGGAAGGAATGGAGTAAGATCTACAGGTGTGGTAGAGGCAGGAAAGAACAGTTTGAGTGTAATTCTGTGCATGTGCAATTAAATAAAAAAGCAGTATTTTAAGACGAGATATAGTCGTGAAAAGGAAATTAAGTTTACTGTATGACAAAGTACTAAGATATGGCCTCAGTAAATACTGTGCCAATTTCTTTCTTGGATATGAAAAGCAGCGTGCCACTGCAACGTGTGCTGTCCTAGTGCAGGGTATGGCAGGCTGTGTGACAGCACAGGCTTTTTGTTAACCTGAAGGGAACATTGGTGGTGGTGTTACCACATCTAAAGTTTAGACAACGGAATTGAAAAGAAAGCTAGTGCATGTTAGGCCTTGTCTGATGAATGCAGAATTTGTACCAGCTTGTTTCTTCCAGGGCTGTTCTGCCAGTCTGTGTCTGCTGTGTGCGTGCTTACAGAGCCATTATTGCACTCAACTCAAAACACAGCGTGCTGTGGAAGTGAACAGCTTTAAGCCATGGTTTCAGAGGAACGAAAATACAAAATTTGTTCATTGCCAGTGTTAACGCTGTTAGCTTCTTTCTTTAATGATACTGTGAGAGAGATCTGTTGATCTCTCCTGGAGCTCCGTGTCCTAGAAGTTGCAGCAAGAATTTCTTTCTTCTGCCTTAAGCATAATCTTGACCTCTGGGTCGTAGTTTTCGTTTCCAGGTAATAAATGTATTTCTAAGTCTCTGTATACAGTGTTGGTCTGTGAACCCTGTAGCTTTGTCCTGAGCAGCTCAGGGCAGAAGTGCAGAACCTAAAGCAATTCCCATTTCCTCAGGCTGTACTTCAGACTGAAATAAAACCTTAAATCTGCCTTCTCACATAGTGAGAAAGGTTTTGGAAGTCCATCACGTGGCTGAACTACTGTCTGTTGTGGTAGCTCTTCAGTGAAGGATTAGATCTGAGACTCCATGGACACTGCTGCCTGGGGGAGCTCTTTCCAGTGACAGTCCTGGCTAGTGAAGACTTCTTTTTTTTTCTTTTGCAGCTTGGCACCTTTCTCATAAATAAGAGATGTGTGTATGCTGACATTCTAAAGGCTGGAATATATGCTGAAATATTATCAAACATTTTTGGCAATATTTTCATATGCTTGTGGTTTCATCTAGCAATTTGCCCAATTCAGCAGTTTTGTAAATGGAATATGTGACATAAAAACTGCTATGACCATATGATTTTCCTAGGCCAGTGGCCTAGGAAATCAGAGAATCAGTTCAAAGTTACTTTAAACAGATTCTCAGCTAATGTGATTTTGGCATACCAGCTTATTCCAGATCTGAATCCACTCCTCTGGTTAAAACTTCAGGGCACTACAGCAATATTGTAAGTTGTGTTTTTCTGTCTACACAGTGAATAAGTCCAAGTATTAAATATTTAGGGGCTGTTGGACAGCTTGATCAGCTTGAAAAGAGGATGATGGAGTTTTTTGAGGGAAAACTGCAAGGTGTTGTTTCAGCATTGTACCAGTTGCTCCGGAGGCTCAGCTGTTCCAACGCCGTGTTATCAGTAACTACTGGACTTAAAGGAAGCCTCTCCTTTTCCTTTCATACAAATATACGTGCACAGATGGACAAAGTATTCAGTGATACAACCTCAGATAATTCAGTGCAGTAGTAGCCCTGCTGGCTTTCATTCAGCTTGCTTAGCAAGTGTTCGTATGTACATGGTCCTCATAAATCTTCCCAGCTGTCTCTGTAAAATAAAATGCTTTTATGGTAAGTGCTTACAAAACATTATTTTCAAGAAGTGGAAGCTGAATATATTGATAGGCTGCTGGGTGTTTAAAGTTGTTTAACGGAGGAGTTATTCTCTCTCCCAAAATGGCACCTGTGCTGTTTCTCCAAAGCGTGAAGCAGTGACTGGGTCTTTCATTACGCACATTTTTTATTCTCTGCTTCGACTCAGTCAAAATTCCAAAACCATTCTGCTGCCGTTACACTGCTTTCGTGCAACCCATCATGTCCCAGTTCACTTACGATTAAGAAGCCTATCTTCTTCTTGTACTTTGACACTTACCAGTTGATAGCTGGACAGGTACAGTGGACTTGTAGCTTTTTCCCCTGGGTAGCACTTAGCAGCTGCTCTGCTGAGCGGTCCTTGTTGCCGCAGGGCGAGAGCTGCCTGCCCGCAGCAGCCGCAGTCGGTCTCTGTTCTTCCTCCCTTGCACTCAGGGCTGGAGGCAGACTGCTGACCTCTCCAGCTCCTCTCTTATTGTGTCCCTCGGTGCTCCCGGTCAGCTCTGCAGCTGATGCAAACACTGCTAGCAGCCAAAAGCCGCTCTTTCTTACAGCCTCAGCCTTGGTGCCTTTCTCACTGATGGTGTTTCTTCTTTTCTGCTTAACCTGCTTCTGCTCCGGTCAGCAGGAGCTTTTTGTCATTTTAATGAGCTGTCTTTGTTCGTTCATCTTCCTTTCCATCCCATGTGCTACTTTTTTCTACTCGAGCTGAGAGATCCACAGACATCTTTTTTTAATTCGTTTTTTTTCTTATGTACTGGAGCCTTTTTTCTTTTGCCTTAATAACAACAAATGGTAACCCTGTGCTCGTGTGTAATATTACAATTCTGCAAGGTCTCCTTGCTGTAGTCTTTAATTTTTTGTGAGGCTGGGAGGAAGAGGTCGCAACAAGTTTGTCTCATGTAATTGTTTTCTGTAGTCTGTCCAGCTGTCCTCTACAGTTTCTTCTCTTTTTACAGGAGACTTTTCTGATCATCTGTGCTGGTTCACTTTATGTAAGCTGCTAACGGCGTACAAGGCAGCTGTCTGCGCAGCCTGGGAAGACCTTGACATGCTTAAGAGGGTTCCTTTTGTTTGCTGTTTTCCAAGGATGCTTTTGTTTTACATGCAGCTGCAGTCAGAGTTGTCCAGTGCGGGCCGGCTGGTGACTTTCATTGCTGCCTTTTCTTCAGACCCTCTGTTTAACAGGCTGCTGCCAGATCTTAAGGTCTTATCCCCAGATGTCACTTCTGCTCAGCTGAATCTCTTCTTCCTTTCGGAGGTTGTATGTCCAGGAAAATAAAGGAGTAGGTTGTCAGGGTACAGTGAGGCTTCTGCATTTTTGGTAGGATTATCCAGTACATGGACTACAACATATTGTTTCACATTTTTAATATAGTCAGTGTGCACAATTAACTATCAAGGAGTAAACTGTCATCAACTGTGTGCATCAGAGGAACTTCCTAATTGTTTTCTTCTCTTACATCTGATGCCTTGTTTTTGAGAGGATGTACTCATTTCATGTCATGATCATAAGTGGTTTGGTGATGAGTGTGCCTAGTGTGGCACTCGACAAGCTTGTCATTTACCTGTCAGATGGTAGAAGGGAACAGCTGCTGTACTATCTTCACATTTTCAATTTTCTTAATTTCTCTTTCGAGAGAGGACACTAAATAGCTCTGAAAGCCTTGGAGCCTCCTTATCAGAGTATAGGTAAAAACACTTTCTCCTTCTTACTGAACTCACTAGTGTACATCAGAGATAATTTTATCTAATCATGAAAAAAATATATGTATTTTCCTGGTATAGGGTTGAGAAGTGTTTTCTTCTGATTTTTTTATGCTCATGCTTCCTTCAGCAGCCTCTAATCTCCAGTACACCATTATCTCATGATGTTTCTTTTGCAAAGATGCACTGTTGTGATGGCAGTTTTTGTAAAAAGGAGTTTTGAACTATGCTTCAAATGTGTTGGTCGTTAATTCTTGTTGTTGTTGGAGAGCTTAATACCTCTTCATTTTCTGGTAGAAGTCTGGTAACAAGTTGGAGTGGTATACTTTGCCTCCTACCTGGCAGAGATGTTAAACAAGCCCACAGTAGAGCATAAACTGTGCACCAACAATGGTTTTTTCCCTCAAGCTGTTCAGACTGCTTATTCTCCTTGGCTCCTGCTGGGGCTCCTATCCAAATAGCCTTTTTGTACTTGGATCCCAAATACTTTTTCTGACCTTTGTGCAATAATTTATTTCTAGAAGTACATGCTAGCATCTCTGTCTTTGCAAGTTTTACGTCATAGGTCGGGGAGAGGTGACTTACTAATGTCATAGAATTACAGAATCCTTAGAATTGGAAGGGACCTTTAAAGATCATCTAGTCCAACTCCCCTGCAATGTACAGGGACACCTACAGCTAGATCAGGTTGCTCAGAGCTTGGTCCTGCCTGACCTTGACTGTCTCCAGGGATGGGGCTTCTACCACCTCTGTGGGCAACCTGTTCCAGTGTTCCACCATCCTTACTGTAAAATATCCTAGTATTGGAAGCTGTTTGTCTAATATGCTTGCTTTTTTTTTTTTGCTTTTTAATTTAAAACCAGATTTGTGACTTCGGACTGGCTCGTGTTGCAGATCCAGACCATGATCACACAGGATTCCTGACAGAATACGTGGCCACGCGTTGGTACAGGGCTCCTGAAATCATGCTGAATTCTAAGGTGAGAACTGTAGTGCACTGCCAGGGTGCTTCTGCTGCTGCTGATTCGCCTGTGAGCACCAAATTTTTCTCTCTCTTCTGGCCCCTTCTGGATTTTTTTTTTTCACAGTTGGAACATATGCATAATCTTGAGGAAACAGAGTAATGGATTTACAACATAGCTACTGGTTTGCAATAAATTTGTGATTCCAGATACAGTTACTGGATGCTACAGCTGAGTGAACATGTGCACGAGTTTCCATATGCCTACTTTCTTGCCATTCATGAGACTTGATTCTGTCAGATGTTCTCTTTCATAGAGCAGAACAGAAATGCCAGCAATGAGAGCACTCTAGTGCTGTGTTCAACAAGGCTTGCAAGCGTTGCCTTAGTGTTACTTGACATCTTAATTTAGGTTTAGAATGTGTAATGAGGATGAGTCTGATTTTGAAGGCATGTGATCTTTGCTGGATGTCAATCTTAATTACGTTCTCCTAGTCTTAATGTGCCCTTTCAAAATTTACTGAAGTAATTATGCAAAAAATGCATTTGAACAAAAGTGGATTTTTTTGCTCCGCTTGCAGGGTTACACCAAGTCTATTGACATCTGGTCAGTAGGCTGCATTCTGGCAGAGATGCTCTCCAACAGGCCTATCTTTCCAGGAAAACACTACCTTGACCAACTCAACCATATCCTTGGTAAGCTCTGTGTAGTACAGTAGCATTTCCACATCCATCCATCTCTCTCCATCTTCTCTACCAGTTAGACTCATCTGGGTCACCCGTTTCTTTCTTTTGGTCTTGTTCCTTTAATCTGTGCTGCTGTGGATGGATGGTGTTCAGGAATGTATAGTTTATGGATCTGTAGGTGCATCTTCTGATCCCTGTAGTTATTTCTTGAGTGATTTCTATGGTAAATCGTTGGTTAGAGGTGGAACTAGAGGATACTTATTTATTGCATCAGCAGAGATGGCTTAAAAAAATTAATAAATAAAAAAGTTCAAATATACCACTGGGTCCACATCAATTTTTTAAATTTCTGCAGGTAAGCTTATATCAATTGCACCTTATACTACTGCTAATTGGAAAACTCAAATGCATTTATTTACTAGAAGAATTAACCTTTTTAGTAAAAGTTTCTAAACATTGTAAGATATTCTGTGCTCTTAAAACATGTAGTGTTGATTCTTCTTTGGTTTTAATGCTGGGTTTTAGCAGATGTGATGTGGTTGTTTTAATGTGCTTTTTGCAGGAATGCAGAACTGTTTGTGGTTTTATTTTCATAGGTATACTTGGATCCCCTTCCCAAGAAGATTTGAACTGTATAATAAATTTAAAGGCCAGAAACTATTTGCTTTCCCTACCACACAAAAACAAGGTACCATGGAACAGGCTGTTTCCAAATGCTGATCCCAAAGGTATTTTATGCTCTATTACGTTGTATCAGATTTTCAAAAGTGGAAGTGAGCCCCGAAAGTAATGGCAGGGTGGAGTTTTTCTTTATCTATATTGAAATTAGAACATGCAGGTCCCTTTAAAAAAAACTGTATCAGTCAGATGTAAAATCATAAATCAGCACAAAACTCCTCTGCTATCTCATTTTATGTTGTGGTGTTTGATCTTTAACTCTGTAAAACTTGGTAATCCCAGCTGTTGTTACCATCTTTGAAAGCGTAGTTCGTTCAAGTACTGAAGTTGGCACTGGATGCTTTCTGTTTGTTTTGCTGGGTAACTGTTGTATTTCCTTCTAGCTTCTGCTTCGTGTAGTTCAAGAATTGTATTCACAGTGCTGTGCTCTTCTACTTGCTCTGACACAATTCATGTCACATGAGTTCTTTGAACTGATAAAATAATTCATTCTTAGTGAATGTGATCAGGTACTGAACTGTCATGAAAAAGCTGCTTTCTGCAGATGGCACTGTGTAGAGCCGATCATCCTTATTAGGGGGAAACAGCGGTGATTTGTTCTGCTTTTGTAACAATGCTCGTCAGCGTGAGAATTTTTTACTGTGGGCTTCTGACAGCTCCAATTGCGGTGATGCTGATGTGCTCAGCTGCTCGGGGAGCAGGCAGGCAGCGTGACTTCGGTAACACCTTATCATTTACATCTTCAGAGTAGCTTTGAAAGAGCGGTTTTTGAAAAAGCTTTCTGCCATCCTTTCAGTAAAAAGCAGTGTGCACAATGTGCTTTAGCATGGAGTGAGCACGTGAGTTGCCAGTGTTGAGAATCAACTGCTTGAAAACACTTGATGGTAATTGTTATGCCAGCTTTGTCACTTTTAGAGCTGCCATTAAGTGCAGGGGTCCCTTTCTGTATCTTCTGTGATGCTTTGTATCCATCCTGGCATCCAACCCTGGTACAAAGCTAGAGCCACCTTGGTGTGCAGTAAGAAGCCCGTGTTTAAATTTTGTCATAAATGATGCAATGAGAAGAAGAAATGGGGTGGAACTCGATGATTTTGCAAATATCTTTGGACTTCTTGCTTCTGTAGTCGTTATTTCCCCATTTCCAAGAAAAGGACAAAGTGTTACAGTAGAAGTAGCTGAACAGTTGGAGTAACTGACTTGTAACATTTGTCCAGAAATTAATCAGACCTCACGTTTTGCCTCACAGAATCTTTGAGTTCTCCGTGGATTCTTTACAAGTTGTCTTGAACAAATTTTGCTTTAATCTTGTGAGTGTGAACATACTGGCATCTCTAGCTGGAAAGTATCTTCTGAGTTGCTAGTTGTGCACTACGATGACAACAGCTTAGTTTTCTTTTCAAAATGAGAAAGTATTCTTGATTACTTGATTTCAGACAAGGTTTATCTTGTTTTGGATTTAGGTGCTTTGGATTTTTGGCATAAATTTGAGTGAGGAAAAAAGCCTTACTCAATTTCTGCTGTAGTTGAATGTAGGTTGTTCCATATGGTTCTGTACATTTCTTCCAGTGACGTTCATTCGGATGCTGTCGAGCCTTTTAAAGGCTGTACATTTTTTAGACTTGTTCTTAAAGCACACCAGATCATGCCAAAGGAAACTGTAACTGAGGAGTGCTGTTAAGGTGGGTGGGGGCAGGTACACAGCCCAAGCCCAAGGAACCATTCTACTGTTTCTATTACTGCTACTACAGCGGGGGAATTCCAGCTGTAAATTCAAATTAGCACAAAACCTAGGGCAGCTTATCTTTCCTCTGTCATATCAGTCTTTAGCATTTGTTGTATTTCAAAGTTTGGAGCGTGTATTAAGCTCTTACTTTCTTTTTCCTCTTAGCACTTGATCTGTTGGATAAAATGTTGACCTTTAACCCTCATAAGAGAATTGAAGTGGAACAAGCTTTAGCCCATCCGTATCTGGAACAGTATTATGATCCAAGTGATGAGGTAAAAACATTGTTAAGATGTGCATGTCCTTGATTAGATGTTACAACAGATTATTTTCTTCGTTGGTTTATGGACAACGTTTCCTCTTCTGGAACAAAGAGTGAATTGCATCATTTTACCAAAATTGTTAGAAGTGCATTCACATAGCGAGTGTTGTTGTAATTGCCATAACTACACAAGACAGGGTTTGCATTCCAGTTCCCAGTGGAATTTTAGAACAGTAATTTGAGCACTGACAAATTTCAAAATATGTATTACACCTGAAGTGTTCCAATCTGGGAGACAAATAGTGAGCAGTTAAAGAACTGCATGTGCTCTTTACAGCTGAAAATGGTGCTGCTTCTTTTTGGGCATAGTTCAAGAAATGTCAGTGTTTAATTGCAAAGTTTAAACTTTGCAGTTTTTGGTCTTTATAAACAATAACTTGTATTAAGCAGGCCTCATAGATGGATGTCGTGCTTGTGTTTGGAGTTATGTAGTAGTTGTTTAAACATTCATCATTCAATAAAACAAAAATAAGGGAAAAAAATCACAATCTGCTTCACTCCTAACATGAAATGGTTATTTTATATTTCTTGGTCTAGTACTACATTTTGGAGGCAGGACACAAAGTGAGATGCTGAGGAATGCTTTTCTGAAAACGGCATTTCTGAGTTCACTGTAGTCTTTGTTCATGATGGCTGAGATGAGGCAGAATAAGAGCTTGCCATTCTGTGTGCATTTAAAAGCCCCTACAGCTGAACTTGCTGTCGGTTGATCTAATGCTGATGAGATTTGGGGTTCCTTTTGGTGAAGAGGGAAGGGAGGAGGAGCTATGCTAGTGTGTCTTGAGGAATAGGTGTGCTTATTCTGAGAAGTACGATGTTTTGAATCATTTTTCTTTGGGTAGTTACTATCAAATATTTTACTTTGTTTTAAATTTCATTATGATTTGATTTAAAAAGTTTTTAAACTAACATATAGAACATAAGGGACTACTAGAATGAGGTGTTCCTCAAAGACTGCAAAATGCTTAATGTTTTTGTGAGCACATTGTATTCAGATTTTTTTCCTATTCAGCGACTCCATGAATTTCAACAGAACAATAACAGTTTATTACTGTTTTTTTTTAATGTCTTTATTTTATCAAGCCTGTAGCTGAAGCTCCCTTCAAGTTTGATATGGAGTTGGATGACTTGCCGAAGGAAAAGCTGAAAGAACTGATTTTTGAGGAAACTGCTAGATTCCAGCCAGGATATCGATCTTAAATTGTGCATAGGTAAAGTCACAGCAATAAGAAACCATGTGGCCAGAAGGATGTTGGGACTGTGTGGTTACCACTAGTGAAATGTGTAACTGGCTGATGCTGCTGATTTGCTAACTAGCTGCTGGAGTGCAACTTCCTGCTCACTCGTTTGACCTCGCTCCTGGTCTGTTGCTGAAGAATCAGGTGTAGTTGGCAACACTGGAGTGTCCGCGAGGAATCCAGGCAATTGTCTTGAGATGTTTACCTGGTTTTTAGGTTACATTTAAGGAATAAGAGTTATATTTAATTAGTGCTTCTCAGAATAAAAGCTGTGGGAACGCTTTTGAAATGCAGATCTTAAAAAACCACAACTTTTCAAGGGGACAGTGATCTTCATACAAGACATTAGAGCATTTTGTCATACGTCTTCAAATGCTTTTTAAAATCTCTTCCTTAAATGTAATGTGCAGAGGAGAAATCTTCTAAACTATTTAATAACAAAAGCCTCAGAGCCATAAAGCTTCAGTATGACTTTGATTTTAAGTACCTCTAAAATAATTGTATGAGTAAGGAGCGATCCAGCTATTCCTAAATCAGTTATGATTATACTTGCTAATCTCTTGAAGATCTAAACATTCTTAGTTTTAAATGTACTGATATTCACTGCCTCTGTTTCGTTTTGAATCAATAAACTTATCTGGCCTTCATATACCTCAAGGCTTGCAAGTCTCAGTAGTTTCATATGATATTGGTCAAATACTTAACGGAATTTTTTTTCAATATCTGT
Source organism: Penelope pileata (assembly GCA_013396635.1). NCBI lineage: Eukaryota > Metazoa > Chordata > Aves > Galliformes > Cracidae > Penelope > Penelope pileata. Next base: position 96,496 of record WBMW01004965.1, read on the forward strand.
GAAACTTCTGTGATAGTAGTATTTCAAAGGATCCAAGCTTTGTGGCTGGACAAGAAAATGAAAAAAAGACAGCAGCCTGATGTAGGTTGCCCTGCTTTATGGTCTTAAAAATGATTTCTGTGGTATTGTCCATCAACCCTTCACAAATACCAGCTCTGGTTGGCAGTCCTAGCAGAAAGGTTTGAGTTTTGAGCCTGTGAACTTCTGCTCTGTAAGAGAATTCTTCAGCACTCAAAATGGGATTTCAGTTTCTGCAGTGCTGATGTCTCCACTGTCTTTTATTTAATGAAACTTAAGTGGATTTGAAACTGTTTTAGTAATTAAAAATTAGGTAAATAGGAGGTTTACACATCTGGCTTTTATTACTTGCTGGGCATTACTGATAGAACTAGACAGGGACACAGTAACATGGGGTGGTACCTGCTTTCCTCCTGTGTTTTCTAAAGCTAGTTCTGTGCAAGAAGCACCAGGAGTGCATGCACACATTCTGGAAGAAAACGACACAAATTGAGTAGGATGAAACCTGTGTAGGCCATAGAAACAGGGAAGGGGAGCAAATAGCTAACGTGGTGGTAAATCATGGTTATGATCTTGCCTCTTTGCCCAGGCTGCGCTTACCTGGGCTGTGTTAGGGCTAAAGGGATTAGGGACACAGATATCAGCGATCAGTGCTAAGGGAAATTTCTGATCTGCTGGTAACGTAACCTTTAAATGCCATTCTGAAGAGCTGATTTGGCTGATAGCACGCTGAAATTCAAGGATTTTACTTAACCAGATAATGATACCCTGGTAACTTGTACATGTAATTTGTGGTTAGAATTATTAGATGTTCCACTTCACAGCGTTTAAACATAAGTAGCTGACATCATAGCGAAGGCCAATCCCTAGCAGTTGGCTTAAACTGCACAGTAAGTCTCTTCCTGTGTGTTTCTGCTCTCCCCCGCAGCTATCAGCTCATCTCAGTGTGTTGTTTCTTGACATTGTAGTTTTTGGCTGTAGTTTTTGGGATTAAGAAGCAGTGTAAAAATAACCAGTTCTTCAGATAACCAAATAATGCAGCTCACTCCTTTGGAGAAAGATAGAAATGTCTTCCTGGTAGTACTCCTGTTTCTATCCGCACCCTCTCCCCTCTTTTTTTGGTCACTTAAGAGTGAGGAACAATACAGGAGATGGCCTGTGTTTGGGGGTGCACAGCCCCTGTGGATACCAAAGCTGGCACTGCAGACACCTGGGCTCCTAGGTTAAGAAGTTTGTTTTTCAGGGAGAGCCTTTCTCAAACATACGTTGTCTCACTTATGGTAAATATAGCGTATAAAAACACAAATAGGAAAACATTTGTTTTAAAAGACAATGTTAAACCTTCCTTCACTGAAATGTCTGCTTTTTTTTTGTTTTTTTTTGTAGGACAAGGACTTAAAGGACTGGGCATGCTCAAACGTTGCTGTTCCTCTTCCCAGTTCTTTATTGTTGGTCATGTCTTGTGGCCTCTCTCAGCTTATCCACTAACTCCTTTGAGCCATTCAGGAGGGCAGTTCCTGGTAGTTTTGGCTTTTCATGCTTTCAATGAATCTTTTAAGCCTGAAGAATTGTAATTGACACTCCTATGCGTAACGCCCATTGTTGACCTGTTGCAGTACTGTACTGTAAGTGCACCTACTGCTGGCCGTGTTTTAACTGCTTGCTTTCTGGTTTGAGAGATGCAGTGGTTCCTTTCACTCCTGGATTAATATCCGAGAAGATAATTCATTAACTGATAAGAAGTTTACACCATGAACTATGTTTTTCTGACTTTGATGAAGTCGCTGGCATTTTTTCTTTTTTTTCTTTTTCTTTTTTTTTTTTTTTTAGAAAAGCTACTATTCAGGGCACTTTAAGTCAGTGACATCCCAGATTTTTTTTGCACTTCCTTTTTAAATAGAAATGGTTAGCATCCAGTGGGGTTTATATACCATTATGCTATGGATGACAGCATAAGTCGTGTTCATGTTAATCTTGCTTATGCACTTGTTTGGGTGTCCTGTGCTGTACATACAGGTATTCTATACAGTGTAATAGCCACATAGGAACCCATCTTGATTGAATTCATCCAAGAAACATTTTACCATGTATTGACAAAATTTGTCCCTTTTTTCCCTGCCTTTTTTAAAAGAGATCATTTTAAGGTTAGCCATGTTGGAGGCGTAGTACTTCCAAAGTCCGTACCACGTAGTGGCGTTTAGAAGACTTGTGCAAAGGGAAGGAGTGGCAGCTCGCCAGCTTACATCTGTTCCCCGTGTGGTGGAAGATTAACAAAGAACATAATGGCACGGTGACTTAGTGGTGAGTGCTTTTCTTTGTGGAAGGCATCCAAATGTGGTAAGCGAGAAACCAAAATACGATGTTAATAAACTCACTCTCCGTACTGCAGACCAATGAAAGGCTTCAGATGAGGATTGGTAGTTTTGCATTCGAATCTAATCACTGACGTTCAGAATTCTTGCAGAGAGGAACACTGCATCTTTAAATGAGAAAGTTTGAATTTACTTTTGCTCCTACAGCATGTCAGCATCTCAAGTTCATTTCTTGCAACCTACACTATGGTGATTTGTAATCAAGCCTCCATGAGCTCGTGACATGAAGTACTGTTCTGTTGTCAAGTACTATCAAACTTTTCTGATAATGCTGAGTTAGGACAACCAAACAAAGCTAGCACTAAATAATGTTTAAAATTGTATACCTTTTAATGATCTTTTCAAGTATTTGTTACTGAAATTGTATAATGTGGAGTTTACTAGGTGTTATGTTCCAGTGCAGTGCCTCCTTTTCTTTCCCCACTGCTCTCTGTGGTGAGAAATTTGCCTTGTTTAAAATAATTACTGTGCCCTCGCATGACTGTTAAAGCTTTCTGTGCAAAGATGATTGTCTAAGTGCCACATGCCTATGATTGAGAGAAAAAAAAAATATTGTTACCTCTGAGTTGTGTTCAACTGAAATGCTATTCAACAAATAACTTAGGAAAAATAGTTCTATTTTTAGCTTTTCATATCTCTGCTGTCTTTTTCTCATTTTATTTTGGCAGCAGTGAAGAATGGATTGTATAGACTGCTTGCTAATATGAACAAAATGCACTTGTAATTCCTGGAAATAAATTTAAATCTTATATCTTCACATTAACATAAAGAATTAGTTTTTGGTTTCCTCTTGGGTAATGTGTTTGAATGGAAATCAGATTCAGTTGCTACTGTAGTATACAAGGATGCTTGCTGGTTAATAAATCCAGGCTTCCTCATACCACTTAGTCTGCTTTTCAAAGAAAAGAAAGCCATTAACTTAGATTTCAATAGACAAGGGTGCTTACAAGATTCCATTTCAGAATTTTTCTTTTCTTATAGTTTGAGTCTTAGTCTACCAAAACTAATTTTTAACAAGCAAGGGTTCGTTTCAAGGGGCATTTTCAATTAGGAAATTCCTGTGGTACCTAAACCTCTGTTGCGTGGAACATACCGAGAGCATTGTTGGGACGCTGTGTAAGTGAGCACGGAATGGTGGTGTGGAACCTATGCTAAAGAACATTTCTATAGAAATATGCACTTGACTGTTGATACTAGTGTAGAAATTTCTTTTGACGTTTCTACACATCTTTACCAAAATGCTTTCTTCGCTCAGTTTTGAGAAGCTGAAATATTTCTGGAGTCTCTGCTACTTGTACCATCATCATCATTACAGGAATCGTGGTTGGAAAGATGACTGTTACTGAAACCAGTTTGTAACACCTCAGTTCTAATTTATTAAGGAAGAATTCTGGCAGCTTATTTACTCCTTTTCCCAAATCTTTTTTTAATGCTTTAATTTGGGATTTTTGGGAAGGTATAAACTTACCCTTGCGATCTGTCTCAGAGTGACAAGCCGAGGGTTTGCTGTACCTAACATCTGGTGCTTTCAGGCTCTCTTCCTTAGCGATCGATCCCTGCTGAATCAAATTGGCGTCCATCGGTATCAGTGACTGCATCCATTGTTCAAGTGTCAAGTGCAGAAGCATGACTTTTCCTTTCGTTGGATTTCGAAAACGTTTAAAAGAAGGTGCCTATAACGCTGTTAGGTCAGTTATTTCACCATTTTACTACTTTTTTTTTTTTCCTCCTTTATCTAGGTTTTTGTATTTGTAGAGCAGAGAACCGAAACCTGTAATTGAAGTAACACGTATTTCATGCTAAAGATGTTTTGGGAATAAGGAATGTAAGCAGTTGACTGTCAAAACATTCCAACTTTATAGCGGAAGAAAAATATGCAAACATAAACTTCTCATGGATGCTTTGGCAAATAAGCATCTTAACTCTGCTCTCCTGACTGTCACCAGAATCTTTCTCATCGATATTACACGCGTATCAAATCTGAAGTGTACAACACACTACAGGGGCCGAGCGGTGTGGTGCACTCTGAGCTTTCAGGAGTAGCAGGTGGTGACATAACTCAGCAGTGGCCAAATGAAACCCGAAGAGTTCAGCGCGGTTTTCCTTCCAGAATGGGGAAAAAGACAAAAACCTGTTGTTGCTGCCCACTGTAATACGCTACGATATATTTATACCATGTCGAAGTTGTTTGCTGAGCAACTGTACTATAGATTTAAACTTTATTAATATATATTTGCTTATGTTAGTGTAGTTTATATAGTCCTTGGTTATTGATAAATTTATTGTGTTGTTACAGCACAATGATATGGTATAAATATAGGTCTATACATACCCACGATATACTCATGAATTTGGTCCCTTGCATAGTACTTTTATATTTGTACAGCAATGTCTTCAAGTAATCCCGGATTTTAGGGGAAGTATTTTTGTAAATGCAGTGGTTTAAAGAAAAAAAATCCAAACAATCCTTTTACTAAGTTTTAAATGCATTTGTCGTTCAAAATGGTTTAGTTGACAATTGAAATCAAGACACTAAATTAGTGAAAAGTGCACATTAGTAAAGTGAAGATACGAATGGTTTTCTGTAGCATGTGCTGTGATCAAACCGAGTGAAACATGGGATGAAATGTAAAAGTGGGGCTACCTTTGTAAACCTAGAACAAATTTCTAAAGGTTGCAGCTGGATTACTTACTATTGTTGCCTTTTCTTGTGTTGTATCAGTGTAGAGCACTCTTAAAATACTCAAACTGCTTTGTCTTTGCTTTGTACTGTTGGTGCCTTCTTAGTCATGTACCCCACGAGTCCTGCATAGCTGATTTAGTTAATGGTAAGTTTAAAATAAAATAAAAGGAAGATTTTATATATAAAAAAATAAAAAAAAAATTCATTTTCTGTATGTTCTTATTCATTGTAACAATTAAACGTTTATATTGTGACAGATTTGTGATTTGGTTAATCTGTATAGATCAATTGTAAGTAGCAAAGGTTTATATTTCGTCTTATTCTTTTCATGTTGTAAACGTATGTGATTTTCTTCTTTAAATCAGGTAACTTAATGTTCTGTTTTGTTTTTGGCATCTGAACCTTGTAAAAACAAATGCAAAGAAAATCATTAAATTGTGTCCCTGTATTACCAAATCAGCATAGTACTGTGCATATATAGAACGACTGGAATTTTGCTTTGAGATGGCCTGGTTTGTAGACCATAAATACACTGCGTCTTAGGTTAGTGTCTAAAAATGAGTCTCAGTGCAGTCGCCTGCGTTGATGTTCTTAAATACACAAGTGTGTGTTTCAGTGTATGGGTGTACCAGCTTGAAGTGGAAGGAGAGAAGCCATCCAAAAAATAGCAGGTGAAGTTTGCAGACAGGCAGAAGTGGTGTCTCTTTGTGGCAAGGGAGTCATGCAAACAGCATTTTGAACTACGGAGCACAGAGATGGTTTTGACTCACTTGATGTTAGTGTAGCTGTAGCCCACTTCCCAGGAAATTCTGGAAAGAATTACTTGAGCAATCCTTAGAGACCAAATGTTATCATTTTGCTATGGAGAAGGCTCTTCTCAGGCCAAGGTTTGAAACATTCTGTGATTTCTGGAAGCAATGCACTCGTACATGGCTGTAATGGGCTTTTAATGGTTTTTTTTGTCTAAAATCCAACTGTGCCAAAGAACTGAGATCTTACAAAGTGTAATTGGATGATGGCAGCTGGAAGCTTCTCTAACTGATATGAAAACATTTTTAAAAAAAAAAAAAAAATTGACCTGAAACTAACAGGTTCTTATCAGTGACTGACAGGTCTGTAACAACTCTGACCTGGCTCATTGAAATTCATCTCTTCGTCTCCTCTCTGCCTTTCACAGCAGAGTTTGCATTTTTTCCAGAACATTACGGAGTGTAACGTTGCCGTGTATGTGGTTACACGTGTCCTTACTTTTTTGTGGACTGTAGCTGCCTTTGTCTGTCTGTCTTCCCTCTAGCAGTACGCTGTGTTCCTGTGTGTATTTCAGTGAGTTGCTTCAAGGTGTAACTGAACTGCATCTTGTCTCAGCAGAGGTTTCTGACAGGCTGCTGACTGACTTAGTATTTTTGTCATGCTTGTTCACATAGGATTAGTTGGAAGACAGATATTTGCTGTGTTCCACCAGAACTGGGCACCGGTCCTTTCTGTCTGTGAGGTTGGAGTGGAACGGGCAGTCAAACTCTTGGAGGCAAAGGCTGCAGGGATGGGTTCCTGGGCTGTGTGCGGGCGTATCGCCCTGTGGGCTGGGCTCGTGGGCTTGAGGTGCCCTGGAGGGTGAACACCCAGAGCTGGGGGAGCTCCTGCTCTCAGGTACTCACAGAGGTTTGTGAGGAGCTACTTTTGCACACAAGCCGTGTTTATGTGATCACAGTGTCAGTTTGATGCCATCGAGCTTTGTACAGCTACAGCCCCAGTAGCATCTCTGCAGGCTGTTCTCTGCCCATTTCTGTGTTCTGTACATTTCATTATTCTTTCTATTAAATTGCATTTACGTAATGCTTGACAAGCTTAAAAACTAAAGAAAAACTTTTGAAAATGGTAGAAGACTTAAACTTGACCACACCAACACGTGCCATGTCAGTGCTTCCAGAGAGCCCTTTGGTTGCCCTGCAGAACGGCGTCCTGGCACCGCCCGGTGCGAGGGGTGAGCCCTGCTCTGGAGCCCTGCTGCACAGGGGGCTCCGCTCCCACTGCTCGTGTCAACACTGATCTGGGAGGGCAGATACCCAAGTTGTTCTGGAAGCCCTTTATCTTTCCACTTAGTGAATTACTCACACTTAGGACTTTCCTTCAGGCATTTTCCAGAACTCTGCCTGTGATTTCAGTACATCTTGCTGCTGTGACAATTCACTTCTCTCTTTGTCTTCCTATTCAAAGTGATGCTAAAGTCTCAGTTGTTCCAGAAGTCTGTCTTCTTTGGGATTCATGGGGTTCTGGTGATACACAGCTTAGCGATCCCATTACATAAACTGATGTAAACCCACAGAAAAGGTAAGCAAAACACCTGGAAGGTCTCCCGAGACTCTTCCTGCTGAAAGCACAGCATGAGATCTGGTGACTGTGTTCGTTGCTGGGGAGGCAGTGTGAAAACAGATAGAAGGATCAGAAAGGAGCAACACGTTTAGGTGAGATGTGGTGTGAATCCTCGTTCTTCGTTGCTGTTGGGAACTTGAGCCTGAAATTCAACAGACCCTGGTTCAAGCTTTTTCTCTTTGTGGCTAAATCCTTTAATACCTTGTAAATATCACACTACTTCTCTGAAATGTCTTCACATCTTCCTCCCAACATGCACGCACACCCGTTTTCCTTCAGTTCTTTCCACCCAGCCAATTTTTCTGGCAGAGCAACACGTGATCCTCTGTGTTCTCATTTCACTTAATGGCTTGTTTGCACGTGAAGGCTGATAGAAGGAGTCTTAAAAGTCTTTTTCTGATTCCTCAGAAAAGAAGAAGAAATGTCTTGACAGCATGTTGGGTTTCCAGCATTTTCTCATCTTACTGAGTGGAATACTTATCTCGTGAGTCTTTCCTGTGGGCTTCTGTGGCCCTCAAGCTGGTTGAGTGAAATACTTCTGTCTCCTTCCATTGCTGCTTGGACTGAGCTGACCTTTGATCTTGCTGAGTTCCTGTCTTCCAGTGATGCTTCTCTTCCTCAGGGTTTATACGTTCCGTGTTGGTATTTTTCTCCCAAATCCTTTTACTTACTGTGACTGACTTGATGTCTCTTCTGTGTTCTTACTTTACTGTATTTTGCGTGGCTGTAGCTTACCTGTGGTCTCACAGCTCCCCTTTTGTTCGCTTTTTTAAAATATTTTTCTTCTTCAAGGCTGAGCCATGGACGCAGCCATGCTTCACAGAGCTGGGCCCTGGTTACAGGCAGCTGGCTTAAGGGCTGCTGATTACACTTCAGCCACTGGCTTTGGGGAGAAGACTTGCATGGTGCAGAGCAGTTCCCCTTGTACAGTTGGTCATTGCTGTGCTGGGGTTGCACCAGCTGAGGTGTTGCACAGTACAGTGATCTGTAAATGCCACCGTTCAGTTTGAATGCCAACCTTGAGAATAAAACCCAGAAATAACAGTGGAAAACTTCAGTCTCCCTAGCTAGGATGCGTTCTTCTGTACTTCCGAAAACGTTCAAAATTCAGACTTGTCTAGCAAAAAAAATAGTAAAACCCAAAGCTATGAGAATGCCATGTACTTCAAAAAATATATTAAGAAACAAACCTGCTATTATTTCAGAGACTTAAGATGCACCTTCTACTCTGTTCTTGTATCTGAGACTAAATGGCTTGTCCTGAAGATGTTTTTCTGCCTTAAATCTGCAACTGCAAAAATGCTGAAAAATCAGAAATTTGGCGTGAGACTCACTGAACTGATTATGTCACAAGTCAGCTGAAAATTCAGGGGAAGGTTTTAAGTCAAGCCTTTCTCCTAGCTCGGCTTTCATTTCAATAGCATGAGAGAAAATTTTGACTAGAAAAGCTTTCTATGTTCTTAGAAGTGTTAAAACTCGCAAGAATTCTCTCTTGTATTTGAGATATCTTAGATTCAGGTTCAAACTTTAGAATTTTTAGTGCATCCTGTGTTTTTAAGAAGCTCTTGGTTAGTTTTGGTACGTGTATGTACTTCTGCAGGCTCTTTGAACAGGTGTGCCACAAGTGTGGAGGGAACAAACTTTTGCAGGCCAGTTTACATGTTCAGGAGCACTCACGTGAACATCGTGGGTGTCAGTGCAGCTTCGTGTTCCATTTGCTCTCGTGCAGGGTGGATGCAGCACTCCAGAAGAAGGTGGGGAATAAGGAAGAAGCAAAAACTGTGGTCATTTCTTAAACATTCTTTTGTAGCTAAACTTAATTTATACGCTTGTTTTTGAGGGTGGTTTGGTATTTTGGGAGAACTGTATTAAGCTGTTTTTACAGCTGACCTGGTGACATTTCTCTAAGTACAATACGCTGTTATTCCAGCATGGCAAAGGTCTGCGTAATTCATGTGTGCTCAACGTAATCGCTGGTTTTCTTCTTGTGACAATAAATGGCATTGTACCAAAAGCAATATATCCTGTGTGTAGTGAGTAGTGGAAATGATTATTACTGTGCAGCTTTTATTTTCGTTGTCTTTCCAGCGGTTGCCACAAGCATGGATTTTGTGCATTGACAGTTGTTCCAGACTCAAGATGTTTTTTGGGAAAAAGGTTCTGAATGGTATTTGCTTTCTGAAAGCTGCTGCGGTACTTGGAAGCAGAAAAGAGTTGCATCTGAAGCTGCAATAAGCTTGTTTTCTTCTGAGTCTTATCATCAGAATACATCTAGATCTAGAGAGTTTCTCCGGAATTGCTCCTCCACATTTTTCCTCTTGAGAAAGGCCCGGGCTCAACACCAGCACCGTTAGAGCCAAGGATTATAAGAGAGCAGAAGGGCTTTTTTCTCTGCTTGATTTTGGAATTCTGCTAAGCTACACACAGCCTTATTAGATCATGGCACTGTAAAAAGACTTGTGGAATGCTGCAACTGGTTTTGTTCACCAACTACTTAACTCAAGACCAGATAAGAACGCACAGGCAATATGCAATGCATGGGAACTCTCTAGTCTTAAGTTCTGCCCGTCCTGACCCCCCAGTAGCAATTCTGCACTACTGGCTCTGCGAGTAAATCTGCCCTGGATAACTTTCCTTTAAAAGAGGGAAGCTTTGCTTTTCCTCCAAAGGACAAGGTGTTAACATAGTTATCTTCCCACCACTTGCATTTGACCGCTAGCGTGTAGTATCCATCATACCAGAATGTCACTGTACAAAACTTCTGATGTCGTAGAAATAACAGGGGTGAAGAACTTGCTCTTCTCAACTTGTATATTCCTCCTTGCTTTCCAAGTGTGTAGAACGATACCTGCAGTAGTTATAACTGAATAGCTTTTCTGCATTCTCTGTGCACATCTTTCTCTGCTGCCTCCTACTCTAGATGTGACTGATTTTACTGCTAATGGTGTTATAACAACTGTAGTACTACAGGTGTCTTATGGTAACTTGTAAATAAAATTACTGGAAACACATGGCCAAGTTATTTGTGGTGCTGCTCTGTAAATGTGTGACGTTACCTTAGCTGTAAATCTTAACTGCGCTTTCTTGAGGGACATGTGCATTGCACTTTGTGATTGCAAAGCCAGTGTCTGTGCCTTTACAAGAAACCTTTCTGTGGCCAGCCTCCACAGCAATCTGGTCCTAGGGACAAGTTCCAGGAAACTATAGCATCGAGAGCGATTATTTCTACGCAGTAGCTGTGCAACCTAATTTGCTAGATGACAGCATATCAACACCTGTGTCAAACCAATTGTCAGTGGAGCAATAAGATTTTAATGTAAATATCTCTAACAATTCACATAGCAAAGAGAGAGCACAAAATTATTTATGGTTGGAAGCTGATTAGGAAACTGTTGCTGTTGTAGCATTTTGTCCTTGGAGCCTATCAGCTCCAGCAAAGGACGGTCTGTTTCCTATCCAGCTGAGAGGGTGGTGGAAAAAAAGTGGCAGAGGTCTGACCTGTGTAAAGAACACAAAGGGCTATGTTTCAGTTAAAAAAAAAAAAANTGCCCTGCTGCATTTTCCTCATGGTCAGCAGCAGTCAGAAATGCAGCAGCAAATGCTGTGTGTCTGGATCCTGAGGTGTGGAGGCAGGAGAAAAGCTATGGCAGGGCCTGCCAGCAGCTGGTGGGGATGTGTTCATGAGCAATGCCCCCTCTCTCCTAGAAAACAGTCCTGAAGAGATCTGATCAGCAGTCAGATGTTGAGCTCTTCTGAACAGTTTGCCTTCACATATGTGTGTATCGAGGGCAGCCTGCCCTTGGTCAGTGTAGCAGTAAATACTTGGGGATTTTTGTGCCACTTCTTTAGGGGTTGAATGCTTTAATCAACACTATGGAATACTTTAAGAGAGTAATAAATCAGCTGAATTTTCTGCAGTTGCAGAGAAAAGCAGCTTGTTGTTCCTGAATATTTGAGGCTGCACTCATCAGAGCGTGTAAAAAGTACCTTTCTAATCCCTGCCAGCGATGTTTTAAACATGCAGTCCTTCAAGCTGTTCCTTCCCTTGGGGTATCTCTGTGGAATCATCCCTGCAGTTCTCTTCTCCATTCTCTGTGGCTTCATCCCATTCCTATCAGTGCAGACTGAATGTTGTTTCTTGATGGTTTGTCTGAGTGATTAGATATTCATCCCTCTGCCGCTATTTAAATTCACCTGGAAGTGATGTTCGCTCTTTGATTTTAAAATCAGGGTAGTTGTTTTTTTTCTTTTTTTTTTCCTGGGGGGAGGGGGGGTGCAGGGGACTTGGAGGGTGGTGGGAGAACTACCAGTAGTTGAATTTTTTGCAAGGTAAGTGATGTTCCCTTGTGAGATGGTGCTAAAAACCTTGGCTAGCATCTTTGGCTATGCTTGCTTTGTTTTGTGTGATGGAGCTAACGAAGATAATAAGACAGTTTTTGTTTTTCTTGTGCATCGTGGTGATGGTTCAGTATATTCAGTTGGAAGAAACTCTTTAGAAAACTTCAAGTTTAGCAAACATTTGATGTATTTGTTTCGAAAAATAATTGTCCTAATGATCTGCATTGCAAGCAGCTATTTGAAGGGACAGGCGACCCAGTGGCAGTCGTGCAGCTCTTGTGCAACGTAGTTTGGAGCTGTTCTGAAGCTGCTCACAAGGGGAAAAGCAGAGAAGAAGAGTCGTAATAGCCAAAAAATACTGTGATGTGATGCTGTCTAATAATGTTAGCTACACTCAGAATTTAAACAGCACCAAATCTATGAGCAGAGAACATATGATTTATCCTCTGCTTTCAAGATGTGGGCAGCCAATGGCTGGACCAGACTCCTCCATCACTACAGCCTGTTGAAGGTAACTATGTTAATGCATTTCTTTTTGACTACAACTTCCCCTCATACTCTTATTAAGTAGTTAAGAAAATTGTCTTCTGTTCACATCAACACTTTAACATCAAAAGAGAAAATACCTTGACTTTCAGCGACTGGACATGACAAAGTTCCTGCTCCTCAGCTTTCAATTGCTCCTGTAATTCTTCACCTTATTCTTCCCTCTAAATTTGCTTCCCTGTGGCTGTTACATACGTCATTGGGAGCCTGATTCCTTCTTAGGGACTTAAACGAATTAAGAGGCAAACACTCACCATATGGAAACATTTCTCTGGAAACTGTTTCTCAGCGCAGGAGCTGTGACACTGTAGCGTGTGGCCTTTTACCTCAAGGGGCAATTGAGGGTATTTACAGCAAGCCTAGAAAACTAAATGTTTAGTTCACAAAGCAAACATGCTCAAAACAAATGCAACCGTTTTCAGGGTAAAATGTCATGTCTATGATAACTATGGAATGGAATCTCTGACAAGAAAAAAAAAAGCAACCAAACCACAAACAAACAGGTACTCGAAAACAAAAATGTCTCAGAAGTGTTATGCTCCTGAATGAATGAAAACCTTGTCTGCAACTGGTTGTCTGAAGGTGCTCCTTATAATTCAAGTATTTTTTGGGGGGCAACAACAATGAAACTTGTGGCATTTCTTGTATAAACATTGCTATCTGCAAATTGCCACCCACCTCCTCGAACAAAGATAGCAAGTAATTAACCAGGAGAGTCAATTTCAGCAATTAAATTGCTTATTCAGGATATTCAGGTATTGCCATGCCATTCACTTGCACTGAGAATGGGTTCATGATGACATTTTTGTGTGAAAGCATCAAAATTTCACGTGTATATTTTGTTTTTACTTAAATGTATGAATCACTTGAACACCTAATAATTTTCACTATAATAAGAAAATCTGACTGTGTTTCAGTGATCCTACATTGCTATTGCCTGCTGTCTGTACTTGAATTTGGAGGAGGGGAAACATTATTTGCCGTTCTCTTCTATGCACTCTTCTACACCCTGGATTGTCTTTAGAGAAGGATGAATCTTCAAGGAAACTAGTAAAAATGGGGAAATCTCTGTATGGCCTGTTCAGGAATAATAAACACATTTGCATGTTCTTTTTAGCTTGTTGTTTGGTGAGCAGCTTGCTGGCACGTAAAAAGCCTGAAGAAAATAGATATGCCTGCAATAGGGCTATATAGTACCTAGAGAGCAAAAAGAAGAGAGGTGAAATTGGCCCTAGAAAAGTCATAATGTTTTATTCAGTTTCACACTAGAAGCCTTGTCTCCATAAAAATCCAAATAAAAGCTGTTAAAGGAAAAACCTAACTATAGCATAGACCCGTGTGCACTTCACAGCTCTGGCATATTCCAGTAACTGCAGAGCTGCTGGACCTGTAACCGTGCCATCTGCTGGTGGAAAGTAACCAGGAAGATAATTCGTATAAAGCAAAAAACCCTGCTTCAGTCACTGTTAAACATGATTAAATAGCAAAAATTATAGTAGCACCTAGTGTCCTGAAAAATATTCTGTAGCTGTAATGGTTGTCAAGGGCTAATCTAGCAGCTGTTTAAGGCAATAACATACCTTGGAACTGGGAGTGAACAATTCATGTTCTTAGATGGTGGGGTTTTGATTTTGTTTGTTGTTTTGTTTTGGTTCTGTTTTGTTGGTTGTTTGCTTTTTCTATTTTTTTCTTTTTTTTTTTTTTTTTGAAGCAAACAGTGTGTGTATTCAGGATGGCTGGTCAAGGCAGTAGATGTGAGGATTAAAAGAAAATTTTGTTGGATTTCATCACTTATCTCTTTTTTCTAGTTTCTGGTAGAGGTCAGAACGGGTCAATTACAACCACCTACGAGTAAAGCAGAGAACCTCGTTAGGGAATAAGACACCAGCAGATTGAAGCATCAAGTTCTTTCTTAATATAAATATTAATGAATAATGGTATGCTAGCTATGGCTGTCAAACTTTGCACAATCTGTTCTTCATGTCTCCATACCTTTCCACCTGTCTTCATACATTCTGACATAAGTATCAAAAGAGTAATTCAGGATAAAGGATAGCTTCTTTTTTTTTTCCCAAACTGAGAGAAAACAGGGTTGTAGCTTGATTATATGAAAAATTATCATTACTAAACTGTTGCTGTGTTTTAAAATCTCTGTTTACATGTAAGTCAATTTCTGTCTTGTAATAATATCCAAGGAATTGCAAAATCTTATTTGTAGCTGCCAAGAAGTGTCTTGCAGGAAGCTTCTGGATAGTAATGTTCAGGGTATCTGGTTGGTTCTAACAGTGATTCTAAAGGCTTTGCAATGGTTTTTATTCACTGCTTCACACCCTGCTCAGTAAGGTACTCCACCTGCTGCATAAAGCTCTGAATTGATACAAAAAAAAAAAAAAAGAAAGAAAAGAAAAGAAAGAAAAGAAGCAGATATCACTTTTCTGATTAAATGTGAGTTTCATCATTGATTTGTGCCTGTGTGCTCCTGCCAGAGCAGCTGGTTTGGTCCTGTCCTGTGCTGTGCCTCCCTGAGCCATGCAGAAGTTACTTTTTTTTTTTTTTTAAGACTAAAGACTTGAGGTACCCCAGAGATGAGGCACTGGAATGTGGGTATCTTTGAAGTTCTTGCAAAAAAGGATTGCTGAGCAGTGATTTGATGAGGATAACTGGGAGCAGAATAGCAAAATTTGGGACGCAAAATGGATTTCAAAAAAAAGCAAAGAGCAGGCACACCTTTGGCAGTTACTTTGCAATGGTATGCCAGCACTGATACAACTTTTTTTTTTCTTTTTAATATAGTAACGCAGAGCAAGATGTTGAAAGCATCATAGGCAGTGTGTACATAAAACAGCTGAGTACTGACCTCTCCAAAACCTACATACCAATTCAGCATTTGCATTTCATCCCTGTATTACCAACCCATCCCAGTGCACTGCAGAACGTGAAGCAGCAGCATTACTTCTGTTTTTATTTTAAGGAATTGCTATTGCAGACTATGACATATGCCTGGTAGTTTTCATGCTTACTGCTGGCCACTACAGCCTCAGGTAGATGTGAGATAGCCTTTGATAGCTTCCTCCCACTCTTGATCCTGACATTCAAAACACAAACTGTGCTGTGGCTGAGAAGGTTAGAGCCCCTTTGCAACAGCCAGGTCACCCTCTTCCTCTCCTGCCCCCTTCCCTGCACTGTTTCCCTGTGCTAGAAGCTGAGCTGGTGGCTGTGCCAGCCTCAGAAGACATTTTGACAAACATGTAACTACCAGAGCAGAACAAAATAAATATTCAGTAGCTTTGTGGCATTGTACATAGCACAGCGTGTACTGTGTGCATAGTGCCTTCTGACCAAGCAACACACTTATTTCATGCAAATATTTTTTGTTGGTACAAGAGCTAGCAAGGAATTCTTTATATAAAAGTGTAGTGCAGCTGTGAGCACTATATTTATGATTTATGAAATACATATGATGTACAGCAGAAAGAACGAGACTGAAATCTGTTAACTCAGTATGTGCCAACCTTGTGAACTTGGGTTTGTTTCCAGATTTTTGAGCACAACTGCAGAGGAAACAAAATGGAAATCCACATATGGAATGTGCTCTAGCTTGACACATATATGACAAGGTAAAGCAGCTTTGTTAGTTACCTATGGGGATCACAGATGCTCTGTGTGACATATCAAGAGACTCTTGTTGACGAGGACATTTTGCTGGGACCTGTGACTCCTTGGAAACAGGCACTTGCTTTGTTACCGTGTCACATGGATCAGGGATATATCTGATATTAAGATGGCCAAAATATGTGCACAGTTAGATTTATCCTGTCTTATACCCAGCAACCGACTCTGTACCAGTTTCTGGAAACATAATTTCTGTGCTCTTGATTGCCACAATCTTGCATCTCTGACAATATTTTTAAAGAGAGATAAATGCAGCTTCTCCTGTGATCCCTAGGAGCTCTGTCCAATAATACACAAGGTGATATATAACAGAACAGCAAATCCAGCATACCCGGTCAGGTCATTGCCTTTCAGCTGCCAGCACTGAAGATGTTAAAAGTGAACTACTTGCTGAAGAAAATATGTAGCTGTGCTATACGCTAAAATACAAATTTACACAACTGGGTTATGAATAAGGGACTTGTTAGCTATGGTGTGACCAATGAATTCGGATGTTGGCTACATTCTGTAATTTCTGCTGTGTCTTTTGTCCTTTCCTCTGTCACATCCGTGGTTTGAGTGGTCAAGCAGTCAAATTAGGGCAGTTACTCAAGATCGGGGTGACAGGATGAGCTCTACAGGCAAGAGACTGATTGAAATGTATCTGCTTTTTTCTCGTTGGCCACACCAAGTGCAATACTGAACAGCAACATTACTGCAGGTTGGGGTTCAAAAGTGCTGGCAGACATTTGTTGTCACTCTGTCTTAGTGAGGTTTCTGTAACAGTAATGAGGATGTAACTAAACACCGTGGTTGGCAGCATTATACAGGAAAATAGGCAATGCTTGCTGGGACTGATCTTGTCTTCAATCAGCCTTCCTCCTTCTCTGTTACCAGAAACATTCAACCCATTTGTTGTAAAATTTATGAAGGAAGTTCACACATTTATGTATCGACATTTATGGAAGAATGATAGTATGACGATTGTTAGCTTAAATGCAAGTTCGGCCACGAGATGGAGCCAGCAGAGCAGCAGGCACACCTCCCCGGCTGGAGGAAAGGTGATGTGCTACTGTCTCCTTCAGATCTCGAGCAGTATCAGCACCATTAAGAGGATTGTTGGCTTCTCACATACATTGTGAAAAGCTTTTATTTTTGTCCTTTTCTAATAGCTAATTTCCCTGGCCAACATTACTTTTTATTTTGTATAGTCATCTCTACACTCTAAAAAATAATAAGCTCTTCATTTAATATCTGTCTTCTAATTCTGGAGTACAGTGAGATGCCTTGAAGTTTCATCCTGCATTTTGCCCTATGAGCAGTGGGCTGGCTGCCACAGGAAGTCAATCCTCCTAATCAAGATAGGTATCTATTTTTCCTACTAGAGCATAGTCTTTAGCTTTATTAAGAAAATCTATTTTCTGATTAACTTATGAAAAAATTCAGATGATCTCCTGCTGGAAAAGCAATTCTGAAATGCCTTTGGGGATCCCAATGAAGAATCAGTTGAGCATCTGGCAATTAATCAAAGAATAGGTATGATAATCAGATTATCAAAATAGGAAAAGAACAGTCCTGTGTTTGACAGGGACAAAAATCACTGCTGGAATCCACAGTCCAAGAAATCATTTGGTGACTTGGATGAGGATCTGAGAAGAGATGTAAAAACAATTTAGAAATTGAAAAATGTGTTTTCAAAAGGCTGTTACCCAAAATAATGAGTTGTTCTTATGGCTATAGTAAGTTGCATTGTCCCTTCAGTCTTACAGATGAAGGAATAAAGAACTGAAAGATACAATTAAGTATATTCGAGTGAGAAATAAGATATGTATCTTCATCAATGAGAGTAATTAATGACTGAAGCAATGACTTAACAATCTGTAAATTGAGACAGGATGTTCCAGGATGTTTTCTGAGGGATGTCCTGTGATTCTGTGATTCTATGTTCTGGTTTAAACAACAAGTAATAACATAGCTTCCATGTTACAGCAAGTTACAGAGATCCCTTTGATCCCACTTATCTGTGAAACTATATAATAAGCTTGTGATGGATGCCCTTACCTGGAAATGATATGAGAATGGAAATATAAGTCTAGGTTTTAAGATGAGAAATGCACCTCTTGGAGGAGAGAAGGAAAAAAAAAAAAGAAGAAGAAGAAGAAAGGAAGAAAGAAAAAAGAAACTAAAGAAACCCAAAGCAGAAAGAACTTGAATCCCTGCCTTTAGCCAACTGTTTTGCATACACAGGCACGCATATGCAAAATGTGTTTATACAAAACATGTATCAACAGAAAATGAAATTCTGCTTTTCCATGGCTCACAAAACACAGGTTTAACTTTTCAGAGAACTCATAACTGCCCAACATCAACCGAAGAGTCTGTAGCTATGTGGAGGAGATGACAATCCTACATAATGGTGGGCCTTACAATATTCATGTGTACATTGAAAAAGCTTTTATAGTTCTTTTTATTCTACTACCTTTTCCTTTTGCCTTAGAAAGATGTGGCTTCTGCTTTCTTTATCGAGAAATACAAATAATGCATGTTAGCGTCTGTTTTGAGCACTAAAACACAATGATCCTCATAAAGTGCAACGTTTGTATGTATTGCTGTGCTTGTTTATTGTGTTGCCACTCCTGTTTGCGTGCTAGATTGAAATTCAAGTGTTCCACTGTACTGTGTAACTTACTCACCAGGAGTGAATAGCTGCAAAACTGATGATGCCATTTCCGGTCTCATCATGATAAAGGGCAGTCTGATTTCATCTGCAGTCTCAGTGTATCTCCCTGGAGGTGCTGCCTAGCCCTCTCTGCATTCAGAATCACCCAGCCACTTTCAGGGATTCAGAACAGTTCTCTCTCCTCAGTCTTTCCATACGATCTTGATTCCCAGACACAATTTGGGATGGCCTTTAACTGTTACCCTTTCAGAGACCAGGGGAAAGTTAGAGAATTGCAGGGCTTCCCTACTTACCCAGCTATGCAAGCAGCTGCCTGCAGTCCCTGCGGCTCCCTCTGCTTTTGAGGACAGTCAGACATTCATGGATCCAGCAACTTTTTCTCTCCACAGCATGCCTAGTACAAGAAACAATTTTCAAGAACAAATATGGCTGTCACTTGCGATCACCCTTTCATTACTGTGCTTATATCAAATGGATAGATGATTATTTTCATTGGTCTTATATTTTTGTTTAAAGACCAAAAGGAATATATAACAAAACCTAAACTGTTATAAGCTCCAACTACTGTTTATCATGCAGAAAAAGGTATAGGTTTTCTAGAGGAAGTTGCCACTTAAGCATTACAGAACCATGCTCTGGAAAAAATAATTATATATTCCAGCTAAGTACAAAGGTGTTCAGAAGCTTGAAGTGCTTATACATGGGGTCATTCTCTAGCAAATGTCTCTGCTTTAGGCAGGACACTTGTATGTCTGTCAGTCTGAATATTAGAAGAGTTTAATTAACATCTGGTTTTGGTATTTCAAGTCACACAAGAAATAAAAGAAGCATTCCCATGGTAGTGGTGGAGGGAAAAAAGAAAATTCAGATCTTGCAGGTGACAAATCACCCTCTAGTGGTGTATATTTCAGCTCACTGATTAGAGAGAATATATATAATATATAAATATATTTATATACACCTGAATTAGGTATCTGAAGTTGAGTGATACAGATTTTTTTTCCATCTCACATCCATTTGTATATATATGAGCAGATGTCCACATCTGTTCCTATATAAAATCATCATAAAAAATTATTTGATTCATAATCACATTTCACCCCAAGGAAATACCAGCTAGATTTTTTTTTCATTTTATTTCCCAATTCCATTTCAAAGGCCAACACCCTTTACAACTCTCATTATACATCAGCTATTCCTATACTACACACTCCAGCCTGGCTGCTGCCATGTCATAAGTAATAGATGCATTTTCTTTTCCTGAGAGAACTTGGCAGAACATAATGTTATAAACTTGAGTAACTGAGAAGAGCAAGGTTTTGTTTTGTTTTGTTTTCATTGCTAAGTATGCATGTAAGGGAAATAAAGAGGAAATAAATTGTTTTTATATGAAAAAAAAACCTTTTCCTCTTTCAATAGTTTTCATTCAGCTAAAGCAAAGAGCATGGAGCTTTACAATTCTAAAAACAACTGATTTTTTAAAAACTTGGTTAAAGTCTCCAAATATTTGAGACTGAACACGTTCTGAAGAAGCAAAGGAAGGAATGATCCTGGTGCTATTTCTCAGTTTAAATGCCTTTGATAGCCCTTCCTCTACCTGTCATATTTGCAGTTTGTCTAGTTTGCAGAATGCCTTATGTTTTTGGACATAATTCACCGACCAGTTCTATTTCTAACATGCTAAACCACACAGACAATGACTTCATGCCATCTCTACAATTCCTGCAGCCCAATGAATTCCAGAACTACAGCCCATAACCTTGATTAGAATCCTAATGAGAAACAATAACACCTTCCCGCTCAGATTACGCAGTGATGCAGAGGACACAACAAACACACAGGCACGAGCTGTCAGATTGTCAACATCAGTGCCATTGAAGTGGTGTACATCATACTACCAATGATAATATGCTTATGATTTCATTAGGACACGACACAGGATTTAGTAGTAGTATGACATCTGCTTTGCTAACCAGGATCAGAGGCTCACTGTGAAAGGCAGACTTCACCCAAAGAGTTTATAATCCAAACAGTATAGAGACAGATTCAAGTATTTAATTTCTTCTGCGCTTTTAAAGTTATTTCACTGTCTTGGTGGACTACACACAGGGCTGTCAAGTGCTTTATCAGAGGTTCATTCATGTAAGCAACCTTAACCTGCTACTGAAGGCACTGACTGCATCCTTGATGTGTCTTTGTCTTAAACAAAACAAAACAAAACAAAACAAAAAAAGAAAGAAAGAAAACAATAAAAAGGATGGTATTCTAACAGTGCTGCTTGTGTATTTGTTACTAGGGGAACAAAAAGCAAAGAGAAAGAAACCCTCAGTGTCCTTGTCATTTGGATCTTTGAATGGAGAAGCAGAGCTTGTGTTAAAACAATGGAAACACTGTTCCACGTTCAGGATCCTTTGCTGTCCTCACTGAATGACAGCCACTTCTTTCTCCCCCTTGTCCAACTTGTTGTCACTGAAAAGAAGAACCACTTCTATTGTCAGGACTGGACTTTTTTTATTCACCACGTAGAGTTTAAATCCCATGCCTGTGTAACCTGTTCTGCTCCCAACACCTGAACCAAGATCACAGCGTATCTCTCCAGGTAAGCAGAAGGGAGACGCCAGACCCTTGCACTCACATGTATAGACAAGCACGCACAGCAGCCCATGTGATTCCATGTCTGTGCTCCTTCCTCTAAGCCAGGGCTGACCCAGAGCATGCCATCTGACCAGCAAGATGTCAGAGCAGGAAAGGCACTGCAGCATCTGCCACAATTCAAAACCAGGACCCTGCAGCTCGTATCTCTGTGCACACCTGGTATCGCTGCCCCCCAGGTTCGAGGGCTGTGTATAGTGATGGGAGCTTTGCCACCAGTTTCTGTGGATCAGTGACAGTCATGGCTTATGTGGACAGACACAGACATGGGATGGGGAGGACTACCTGCAGAAATCAGTGTTGTTCTCACTGTGACCTGCTGCTCCTTGCTTAATATTTCTCATTCCTAATCCACAGCAAGAGGATAAAAGCTGGAACTACAGTAAACATACTGTGGCATGGTACTTAGAACCTGTAAATTACAGTGTAAATATTAACTGCTATTAAAAGGCTGAAGCAATAACTTCTATAACTTCAGCTTCTGTAACTTCTATAGCTTCTATACATACAGGAGTGTATTTCAGACAACTGTATGGCAGCTGGCTGAGTGAATAGGGCATAGGATCAGCTGTACCCGCCCACAGCAGCCATCATCTACAGAAAGAAGAATGGACTAAGAAATCTGCCCTGTTAAGGGCGAGTAGTAACAGGCTGCTCAAAATGAAGTGCAAGAAACAGCTTGTTAAAAATATTTTTAACCTTTAGCAGGCTGGAGCTGTTGATCAACAAGCAGCTCGAGATTTGTGTTGTCTCTGCACTACATCCGATTTAATGTAGTTTCTCTGCTCAGATCCACTACATCCCTGCCTCTCTCTGTCCCAGCTGTTATCATGTTGTGGGCCTTCATCCCACACCTCATCTCACTCATCCTCAGCAATGGGATGAGGAAGGCTGGTGTGGTGCACTCCGAAGCGTGACTAAAAAAGGATTGTCACCTGTCCTCTCTTTCTCTAATATTCCGCAAAGTACCAATGCCCCTTGGGTCAGAAAAACCCAGACCTGATGAGGATTTGAAGAAGAAAGGTGTCAGCACTGAGCAATCGGGAAAAAAGGAAATGGAAATGTTGCTGAGGGTGGATTTATGTGGCGTGACAAAGGCACCTGCCTGAAGGCACAGAGGTGACGGCTGCCGCCGACCTCCCCAGCTCTGTCTCTGTGCCCGTGGAACAGAAGGGCTCAGC
This sequence comes from Penelope pileata, assembly GCA_013396635.1. Taxonomy (NCBI): domain Eukaryota; kingdom Metazoa; phylum Chordata; class Aves; order Galliformes; family Cracidae; genus Penelope; species Penelope pileata. The sequence continues at coordinate 118,987 of WBMW01004965.1, forward strand.
CCAAACACCCGGGGGTGGCTTTTGTTTACCTTTAGGGAAAGCACGGCCAGTGCTGGCAGGCCTGGGTGCCTCACAGACACGTGCACGTCGGTTTTGGTATCGTTTGTCTTCAAAACTGTGTTTTACGCCTCAGCCCCTGTGTATTTTATATTGACAAGCAGTGAGCTCTTCCCAAAACGCCTTCACCAAAGCAGTGCTCTGACTGTTCTCCTTGCCTCCAGAGTCCATCAGGCCCCGTTTTACTCAATGTTTTCCTACAGCGCTGAACTTTTAACGTGTCGTCTTCCGGAGTTTTACCCTCTTCCATCAGAACCGTGAGAGACAAACGGTGAGAAATGACAGCCTGAGTGATCTGTAGTGCTTATCACAGCCTTTCACCTCACAACGTCTGTGAAAACGCCTCAGACCTTAACCGAGACGGCACTCAGTCGCTCTCGGCGGACCATTTACGGGTACTTTATTTCCCCCATCCCCGCGGCGTTCTCTCGCGGCTCTGTCGCCGCAGTACCTCAGGGACCGCCGCTCCCGCCTCAGGGGTGGGGGGAGGGGCGCCCACCGCACCCGCCCAACGGCCGCGGAGGAGGGGCGGAAGGCGGGGCCGGGCACATCTCCCCGCCCCCTTCTTTGTGGAGGAGGGGCGAAGGGGGCGGAGCGGCGCTGCCCCCCCCCAACCCGAGGGGGCGGGGCGGAGCGCGAGGGCGCGCGCGCGCGCGCGGTGATTGGCTGCCGGCGGCTGTGGGAGCGCGTTTAACGGCCGCAGCGCCCCCGGGCCGGGGAACAACAAAACAAAGGCAGCGGTGCAGAGCAGAGCGCCATGGCTCGGCCGGGCCGCGGCCCTCGGGCGGGGAGTCGCGCGCGCAGCCCCCGGCCCCGCTTATGACCGCGGAGGCGCNGAGAGGCGCTCCGGCCGTGCCCCGCTGGGGGTCGCCTCCGGGCGCCGTTCGTCCGTCCCGGGCAGCGCTGCGCGGCCGCTCGGCCCCTCGCGCTGTTGGGGCTTCGCTGCCGGAGGGCGCTCTCGCCGCTCTCGCGCTCACCGCTCCGCGCAGCCCCGAGCGGGGCCCACCCCTCGCCCCGCGGACGCCCCCGCGCAGCTCAGGCGGCGGCTCCCGGCCGCCCCCCCACGCTGGCGGGGTGTTTGTTTACACATCCGGGAGCCGCGCGGCCCCGCCCCCAGCACCGCTAAGCTCCGCCCCGATGACGTAATGGGGCTGCCCCGGGCGGGGTCCGGGTGGGGGCGATGGTCCGGGGTCCGCTGTGGGAATGGGCGCCGGTGCGAAGGGGCTGGAGCGGGACGGAGGTGCGCGTGGTTCTGTGGCCCTGAGGGCCTGTCCGTTCCTTCTCGTTTCTGCAAACCCAGACGGGATCTGCTCCAATGTTAAGAGCTTGGGGAGGGGGCTGAGGGGCAGCTCCCAGCGCCGTGTCCCAGCACGGCGTTAGCTCGGCCCGGGGCTCCCGGCAGCTGTGCCTGCAGTGTTGGGGTCTCCTTGTCCTCTCCCTGTTCCAGACAGGGATCTGCTGTCCTGAGATAATGCCATATTTCTTTACATTCTTTACATAACTAGGATCTGCTCCTCACAGTAAATGGGTTAATGCTTCAGACGTGTTAAGGCATCCCTTAAAATCAATATTTTCAGTGACCTCAAGCCTCTCTGACCTGCGGCCATGTGCTTGGTGTGGCAGCTCACGCTCCCCTTTGTGTTTGCAGTGCACGTGTGGTGCTGCACGTCCCCTCCGTGCAGCCTCAGCCCTGCCCTCACAGCTCTGCTGGGGGGAGATTTCCTGCAGGAGCCCTCGGTGGCTCTGCAGCCCCTTCCCCTGCTGCTGCTGTGAGGGCTCAAAGCCCTGAAGCCTCCCTGCAGCCCTCCTGTGCCAGGCTGATCCCTTTAGAAGCACAACGTCTGCTTCCTACACACAATTGCTCATCTGTGGCTCTCCTTATCGTTATGTTATGGGTATCCCGCTGCAGGAGCAGTGCTGAACTCCGTGCTGCGCTCAGTGCTGTGCCCCTTCCCTGTTCCCACAGCCGGGCTGAGGCTGTGGGTTTTGCTGGCTCTGTTCCTGTGCCCCTGCCCCGCTCGGCGGTCACCTGATGGCTGCTGACATCAGTGCTGCGTCCGTGCTCGGGTTGCTCATCAGCCCCACGCAGCGCGGCCGTGCTGCCCTTTGACAGATGGGTGCATGTGATGAATATTTAGAACCTGCGATTTCAGGCCAGCTGCACAAAGGCTGCTCTGAGTGCTGCGGGCAGGCCCGGCTCTGTGCCTGCAGTGCTTCTTAGAGGTGCTCTGAGGATTAGGACAGCAGTTGTGTTTCTGTGCAGGATTCAGGTTTTACTCTGATTTCAGCAGTATCCATGAAAGCTATTTTGGTGGAGTGGGGAAGTGTCTAACAGCTGGGCTCTGGGCAGCAGTCAAAGGCCTTTGCCCAAAGGCATAATTCTGACATAATTCTGAATGGGGTGCACGGCTCTCTGGGGTGGCAGCACCTCGCTGGGTGTGTGGCTTACAGCTGGGGGTACAGCAAGGTGCTTGCCAGAAGCTGAGGTGTAACTGCCTGTTGTATGCTTATTGTTGGTCATCACGTTTTTCAAAGCTGCCTGCTCACTTGCTCTGCTGGAACTGAGCACCGACTCGATATAATTCTCTAGTCCCCTGCCTTTCTGTTGTGACTTCTGCACGTATTTCTTAGAGTGTACCTGATGTGTTGTAGGAAGTGTTTGTTTTGCTTCTGAGTCTCCTCCATTAGAAATGTGGTGGAGTGGAAGCCAATAGAGGAACAGAAACTGCTTGTTGCTGCGCTGAATGCAGCGTGAATGGAGCAGCTTCACAGAATCAAGACGACTGTAGCACAGCCAGGCATTTCCTCTAAACACCACTTGGGTCTGTGTCTAGCACTGCTGAATAACAACTCACGGTGGCTTTGTAAAGCTGCTAATTTTCCTGCTCTTTTCACCTACAGGTTGTGACTGTTTCTCTTCTGTCGTTTGTGTGGAAAGTGCCACACACACTCCAGAACAACAACGGCTTTTGCTTGCATATTCCAGTGTTTCTTTTGTCAGCGAGTTCAGCAAAGTTGTAATTCTTCAAGTGCCAGCCCTGAGCTGAGTGAGGAGCCACCAGCAGAAATGGTAAAAATGACAAAGTCAAAAACGTTCCAGGCTTACCTGCCGAACTGTCATCGAACCTACAGCTGTATCCACTGCAGAGCCCATCTAGCCAATCACGATGAGTTGATCTCCAAGGCAAGTGGGTTGTTTAGAGACCTCATGAATAATTTCCTAACCAAATTGGTTATCCTTGCATCAGTACTCCCGGTAGTAGATAAGGGATGCAAATTTGATGTGTACTTCAAAGCATCTTTCCTGGGTTCACTCTTGGGTCACAGGTGTTGCGTTCTGAGGACTAGATATATCCTGGGAACTTACAGATGTGAGATAAAGACCGGTCTTTTATGTTCCCCATATTTGCAGCCTCCATCTGCTGTCAGGTAGGTATTTGTGAGATCTTGTATCTCAAGAGTCTGTTAAGGAGAACTCTGGAAGAAAGTATGGATCTCAGGAGGGAAACACTGTGGTTATTCCAGGTAAAGTTTATTTGACAGAAAGTCACAGAACTGGCTGTTTCCAGAATGTTCCATTGATGTTATGGAGTCTGTAAACACTTTACTGTGTACCACCAACCCCTAAAGAATATGATTAATGGGATGTTCAAACCTAGAGGATGTGTGGATCATTGAAACAGGCGAGGCCTATCCTTAACCTGTTGCTGGAGGAAACCAAGATTTGTAATATATGTAATACGAAGCAAAACTTGAAGTTTGGGGTAAATACTTAACAGACTGGTTCATTCTTTGCTTTAAAAAAAAAAAAAAAAGCATTTGCTCTTAATGGTATCTGGAGAAAACAGCTGCTCTTCGAACCTTTTCATATTAGTGCTTTTTATGTAGCTCTCTCGTGGAATCAAACTTTTAGTGCCTTGATAGCTGACTTTCTCTGCCTGCCTGCGTGTGTTTTCAGCAGCAGCACTGAGGTACTGCTGCACTTCAGTGCTGAAGGGATGGGGGTGAGAGCTGCCACTTCTCAGCTGAGGTTTTCTTTGGGTGAGGAGGAAGTACCCTTGTTCACTTTAGAGGGTTGTCACAAAATACTGTGCTTTGTCCATACACTTTTTCTTGTGTTACTTACACTTTTAATCTTCACTCACATATCAAGACAACATTTTGTCTCATAGTAAAATTGGTGACTGTTTTGGGCCCTTAAGCATTGCTTGCTTACTGTTCTGCTCTGCCTGTCTTATTCCCCTGAACATTTTTTTTTTTTCCCGCAATTTAGTACATGCATGAGGCAGAGAACTGGGAATTTAACTCATTAAATAGGAAACAGTGAGGTAGCTACTTGTCTTAAATGGTATAAAGAAATTAAGAGGGAGGACTTGTTTTACTTGCATCAACTGGGAAAAAGTTCCTGGCTTTCTCCATAGTGATTGTTCTTATTTCTTGCTAAGGTCAGCAAAAACAAGAGGAATTTGCAGATGAAATGAATGTTTGAATTTCACTTGTTTCCATCTTGACTTCAGAGTTTAAGGGATCTTCTTGGCAGCATTTGATTCTAAACTACAAGCAGTCACAGCTTCATTATTCAGCACACTTTCTGGGCCAGAAACTAGTAGGAAGGGATTCTATTATTTTTGAACTTCAGAGTGTGGATACATACAGGAAGAATGAACTTTTCTAGCTGTATCTCTTAAGATGTAAACACATGTAATAGGAAGCTCTTCTTCCAGTGGACTGGGATCTGTGTATGCTGGTGGAATTGCTGCAGTTACTGCACAGGCTGGTGTTCTCCAAGGTCTGGAGAGCTTAGGTCAGAAGAATGTTAAATGGGATCTTACAGCAAATAGCAAACATGCTCGTGTTACAGCTTTAAACATCGCAAATCCTTAAAATTTCAATTAAAAGCACATGGAGATCTCATTAAAACTAGTACATACAAGTATTATCATTTGCTTCTAATCATGTTGGAAAGAGTTTAGATGTGGATTCTGATTTGATCCTGGCTTCCATAAGTTTCAGTGAAGACTTGAAGATGGATTTCTCTATTTGTAGATTGGGAACATGCTTATTTGGTAGCTGATCCACTTTCTGTGAATTCAAGATTTCTTGCCTATATTTTTGTCTAAATTTGTGTAAGGTAAATACACTGACATGTACTGCCCAACTTTGTGAAATAAAAATTCTGATCTATTGTACTCGTATTTGGAACAGAAGTTTTTTTTAAAGACAACTTCCTGTAAGGTTAATTTGCATCTGTTCCTACATTCAAGAAGTTCTTTCGAAACAACTGCAAGGCAATAGCTAAGATACAGTCAGATGATAAAACTAATGACTGGTGCTGTTCCGGGAGGAGGTGGGAAGAAGAGATAGGAAGAAATGAGTGATTTTTTTTTTTTTAATGAAAGCATAAATTAATCTGGAAAGTAAACTTAAGAAATATCATAGACAATATGTCAATCTCTCCTACAATTCCAAAGAGAGCTAACAGATGTTTGTATATACTCCAGAGTGCTTTTATGGATACATGGTATGACTGAGGTAGCTGCTCATACTATCTCCAGGATACTTGTTACCAACCACCCGATGTGTCCTTAGTCATACTGAAAGCTCTAGAACACCCTTCAATGCTTAGTCCTCTGGATGAAGAGTATTAACTCAATATAGTGCAGTAGATCATGCTTTGAAAGTGATCTGGGGAAGAAAGATGTGCAAGTCGTGCTTATTTTGTATCCTGTTCCTGTGCTGTTCTGAACTTACTGATGGAGCAGAGAATTGGGCTACTCAACCTGATTGTTTTTCTTCTCTGCCTTATTCAAGGTCCTAGTTTAAAGTTAAAGTATTGGGAAACAATCAGTAAATATTTTTTTGGCTACAGATTGTCTTGCTACTTTTTTTTTTTTTAAATACATTTTAGGTCATCTTACTCCAGAAGCCTGCTGTCACAGTGTTCAGCAGATAAAGGCAGACACTGCTTGTTATCTAGCTGTAACCCCTTCACTGGGGGTATTTCCACATGCCTCTTGGAGTTACCTGAATAAGTGGTACTTGTTGCTTTCTTTTTCTGCACAGTTAGGGGAATAAAGCCAAATACAGGCTTTATTATGTGTACAAATACATCCTTAAATTCAAGCTGCTACACTTAGCTTTCAAATACACTTTAAAGCATAAACATTTGTTATCCTTGATAGGAAGACATTTTCAGCTTCAAGATGAAAAGATAAGCTATGCTATGAAATGAGTGGTGTTCCTCCTAAATGTTGGTCTGTCATGGAAAAGCCAGGAGCACTGCATCCTTCTGTCAAACTTCCTTTGATTTTGATCCTCAAAATATCAGACTTCAATACACACTTCCAATTCTTTTGCTTCTGAGAACAGTTGATGCCAACTGTCTGACAAGGATGGCAGAGTACACAATTCACCTTTTCATTTTATTTCTGTTCTGTTTGAGCAGCAGGATCTCTTTCTTGCCTTAACATTAATCATGGTCTCTTTCTTGTGCTCTTGTTTGTGGTAAAGTGGCAACCAAGAGAACTAGCTGTGGCTTAGAAATAGATGCAAACAGACAGTATAAAAATCTGGTACCTGTAAAAGTGAAGTCTTAATTTGTGGATTTAATTTTCTTTGCAACTGTGTTGCCTAGTATTGGCATCCACTCCTATGGGAACTTGAGAGGGGAGGGATGGGAAAAAGGCTGGCAGAAAATAGGAGTCCCAGACCAGGAACTGGACAGCAGTAGAGATGTTGACTGTGCAACTGAATGCATGCACACATGGAATAACTGCCCTAATAATTTAGGAGCCCAGTCATCTCAGGAGAAATGCAGATTTGAAGGATGGCATAGTAGAACAAATAAGCTGGTGGTGGCTTAAATATAATTTTGCAGTGGTGTTAAGTACAGGTTAGACGCTACTTACTTATTTACATTTTTAACAATTCTACCAAGTGCTGGGTTTTCAGCTGTTCTAGTAAAGACTGGAGTGAATCCTAAATATTGAATTGTTTTAGGTTATCACAGGAAATATATTAGTCTTCTCTATACGGGAGGGGATTTGGAGAACAGGGAAAGGACCTGCAGCCTTTTTTTTTTTTTT
>WBMW01004965.1:126167-140819 GCA_013396635.1 Penelope pileata
TAAGGCAAATGTTTTTAGAATGATATCCTGCTATGCCTACATATAAAAACAGGAGAGGCAGCCTCTGTATCAGCAAGCAGCCATAGACCTTAGTAAAGAGGAAAGCAATACAATTGATGCTGTAAGAGGCACCTGTTGGATTTCAAATGTTGAAATAACACAAAAAAGGGTCCAAACAATACATATTAAATCTCATAAGTTTTGAGGGGAAAGCTTCTAGCAGTCTCTGAAGTCTGGGGAAGGTTGCCACTTATGTGGCCTGTACAACACGAGTAGAGAATGTGCAGTGGTTATTAGCAGTAATTAATTTTATAGGAGTCAGCACGTTACTGGAAGAAGAAAAGTTGTAAAACAGTGGAGAAGCACTTATCACTGTTAAGTTTCAACAGTTGTTCAGAAATTGAGACAAGGTCCAACAAATCCTGGAGAGATGCAAGTACCCAGTAGAAAGCTCAGAACCTAGTGGATCTATTGCAATGGATTGCTGTGTTACATGAGGACCTGCTGGAAAGAAAGACTGGGTCGTTGTACAATATGCCTTAATGCTGGGAATGGAAGAAAGTCTCTGACTGTATATGGATGCCTGTATAAATACTCTCACTTTCTTCAGTCCCATCCATTGCTAAGTGTATCTGACAGGTGAAAAAAGTCGTATGAAGTCAAAGACGAGGATATGTGTCAATATTTTCAAGATCAACTTCTGCATTGGGGCATACATACATAAATGTCATTGACTTAAATATTCAGGTGACTTTTTTCTCTAAGAGGCTCCTAGATTTTTGGGGTTTTATCTTTTGAGAAAATAATCTAGTTTTTGGAAGAGCAGTTGTCTTTGGAAAACATCCAAGAATAGATTTGAGGGCTTAACGGAGCTGGAGATTGTGCAGGGGAAGCGTGCTGTTCTATGGGTGTTTTGACATAAGTTTCTGAAATATATTCAAGATGCTGTATATAACTGAGGATAACTTGTCTTCCCTGACAAAGTCTTCACTTCTGAAATATCATTTGCCACTTCCTTGGGAATGCAGCTTTTGGGCTGGATTTTATTTTTTTTTAAGGTTGCTCTCTATGTGAACTTCAAAACTCTTTATTAGAATCATTAAACGATGAAATAGAAATGAATCCTTAAAACTTTTTTTTATCACCAATTTGTCATGGAATCATTCAGGGCTTGCCTTGCAAGTAGCTGAACAGTGTTATCTCTTGTCTGCAGCATGACAGAGATAGATCTGAAATATCAAATTGAAATATTTTTTTTCCCTGGTAATTTTTTCATCTGTAACTTACGTTGAATTGTTTTCTGAATTTATTTTGAAAGTCTTGAAGTGTCAAAAGATCATTGCAGTCTGTAATGTATGATACTGAGGAGGTAATTTCAGACATCAGAGCACTTTGTTTCTGACATACAGTAGAGTTCTGTCCTGTCTTTTACTGAGTCATGTTTATTTGAATTGCAGGTGTTCAAAGAAATAATTGAGGTTGATCTAGCTTCACTTGTAAAGCGAACTCTAGCAAATGAAACAAAACTGAAACCCCTACAACTTCTTCCATTGCTGTTCTTCAGATATTTTTTTCAGTGTTGTGGTTAGCTTACAAGTTGCACGTACTGCTAGTGCCATTCTCACTGGCGTCTCCTATTGCCTGCTGTGCCTCAGCACATGCTAAGATGGCAGTTTCTCTAGGTATTTTCTGTGGAGCATCTAACCTAATCCTGTCTGCAAGGCATAATTAATTACATGATGAGCTTTTTACTAGCTTCCGTTCCCCCACCCATGCTCTCAGGTATGCCTCAAGGCAGTAGATGCTTGTTCTATTTAACTGCTGCTTCCTTTTCTCCTGGGTAAAACAGCTAATCCTGGTGTTAGAGCTAATTACTGTTTGACTCAGAAGCATAGTTCATACCTATTTCTGCAGGTGTGTGCTAGTGAGCAAGTGAAACGTTTCTAAACCTTCTTTACTAGAAAATGAATTGATAACAGAGTTCTGTTAGATAACTTGAAAATGTATTACCAGACAATTATCAACAGCAGTAGACCTTCGTATAGTTCCTAAGCACAGTTCTGCTTTCATTATCAGACATCCTGGATGCTTTCAACTGAGCTGAAATAAGAAAAAGTTACGGATCTTTTAGATCTGCTACCTGTAGAACTAGGCAGTCAGAGATGTACATTTTCTAGGGAAGAAACTAACTCATAAATCAATGCAATGTTATGTGTTGAGGGCCATCAGAACTCAGACTTTAAAGCAGGTTTGTTTTAAATGAGAATTTTAGTTGAACTGGTAAATCACCCAGCTTCTAAGTAAAACCTCTGCTCTGAGTCATTGCTGATGACAGTTGCTCTCACTTGTCACCGTCATCTAATTCATCTCGACTGGGAAAGACACATATTTCAGACTCAGAATAACGACAGTTTTAATAGAATATTCTGTTTTAGTTATGATTTCTGTGTAGTGCTAGTAGTCGTGGAAGTGCTGAACAGATCCTGTGAAGTAAGTTTGCATTTGCATCGGTGATGTTTGTTCTGTTGAAGAGCAGTTTGTCTGGAGACTGGTTTGAACAGTTGTGCCTGTTAGTCCTTGACTGTGCCATTTAATGTGCTCCCTGCTCTTTCAGCCCCTTGGAGGGGTTGAGACACAAGGTGTTCAACCTGTCAGTCTCTTAAAATTCATATCAGTGTAACTAAGTCATACAGTGCAGACTGTGAGAAACTTGGTGCTGGTAAAAACGAATGTTTGTTCAGTATCAAATTTTCTCTGGTTGTGCAAAAGACTCTGTTTATGGCCAAGTTGCAAGCTTAGCAAGCAGTGCAAGGGCCACAGTGAGTTTTCTCTTCATTTCTACTAATAGGATGCGTCAGGAAGTAGAACTCTGATCGTAAACCCTTCTTGTACCTGTTAGTAGATGGGAACCCTATAGTCCATGGGGGACCCTATTGATGAATACATTCTGGTCAAGGAAATGTGTATGAGACAGGTATACACCTTTTTGTGTTGTTTGAATACAGCTTTTGGTAAAAACAAACTACTTAGCTATTCATGTGAACAGGAAAGTATGATAGCCACGTTCTGAAAAGGCCCAGGACGTTCATCTTGACAGTGCTTTGACTTCACTCTGTGTATAAACATTCTGCATGGATGGACTGCAGACCACTGAATGCTCAGTGTCACACTGATGGTGTGGTTTGACACGAATTTTAAGGGAAAACTCCTCTGAATTGACTACACCCAAACTCTGTATTCCAGAGCACAGCAAAGCAAGCTGCCACAGGTTGCTCTCATTATCTGCTGGTGATGTAAAGGTGGAATAACTCACTCTTCCCAGCTGGACAGCAAAACAATTGCTCTATGGCATGTAAATATTGAATTTAGCCTCTACTAAATGTGTATGTAGGTGAGAAAGATGGTATCACCCAGACTCTGCTACCAGGAAGCTAGAGAAGGTGGGAATGGAAGAGCTTTTCACAATGGGATTTCCTTTCCAGAGCTATTTCAGGGGAGAAAGTTGTGTTTTATGGTCCTCCTTCTCCAGAAAAAGAGGTCATCCAGAAAGTTAGAAGGTAACGAAGATGGCCAGCTCTGGGGTGGGGGGGCAGAACCCTAGAAGAGCATATTTAGGATTAAAAAAAAAGGATGCAAGAAAAGAAAAATGATCCTTAAAAATACATAAGGGAAAAAAGAACATCTAAACCAGTACCTTTCACCCTGCGGTTTGTATTTCTTTTGATTAGAATTTTTTGCAGTCTATGAAAGCAGAGGGGAAGGGCTGCTTTTCTGCTTTTCCTGGCATCTTACTGCTGTCCTCTGTTTCATTTTGAGAAATGCAGGGTCAAGTGAGAGTGTTTATTAGGTGATACTATGTCAAGACTAAACATAAACTTGGCAGAAATAATTGCATAACAGAGTTTGAAAGGTTTCCTGACTGTTAATTTGTTCTGGAGCCTTTAGCAGCTAGCTGGGGAGCTTCAAATATGGTGTGTAAGTAGTTTCAAGGGTGGTTTTGTAGGACCAGCCAAAAAAACCATCAACTTGTATGCAGTTGGTATGTGTAAAATTACATGTAAATAGAGTAGGAAGAGCTGAAGAACATGGTTAATGTAACTAAAGAGTATATTTGTTCTTGGTGTAATTTGAAAAATTGTGAATTCTAACTCAAAGAATGAAGCTTATCAAGCAAGGAGGAATGGCTGCAACTTCCTGATGTTGAATTTTTACAGTATCTTAATGAAAAAATAAGTCATCATTATGCATGTAGTTGTCCTTCAGTTAAATCTTCAAGTGAAATGCGATTAGGAAACAAATTCTGAAAGCTATTACAAAAAGGTTTTGAAAGTTTTTTTTTCCTTTTTCAGACGAAAAAGGAAGTTCTATCTAGTTCAGGTTTGATGCTTTGTGATGAAGAGGATCTTTAAAGCATTTTGTTTGCTATTTTTTCTATTGCACAACTGCAGTTTTTTTCTAAGCTCACTTGAAGCTGACTCAGGCTGGTTACTCCTTTGTTAGTGGAGCTTTTTTGAGAGTGTATACACAAATAGATTTTGTTTTCATCTGCGGTAAGCATTCTGTGTTTCTTCATTGATTGTGAGACACTGGCTCTAAATTACAGAGCACTGCTTATTCTGTGCAACCTACAGGCTGTGGTTCCATCCCATTCTGCCAGTTTTGAGTTCTTAACCATCTCCAGAGAGGTGAACTAGTGGTGGATTTTTTTTTGTTTTCAAGGAGAGGTGTAAGGATTAGTTTCTGGCAGAGCTCTCAGACTGTCCTCCGCTGAGTCTCTCCTTTCAGGGTCAGTAGTACCTTGAGTTTTAGCTTTCACTGTACTGCATAACCTTCTTTTTTCCTCACTTTGTGAAAAATAAGACTCGGTGTCTTCTGACTATAACTATAAATACATGTCGGAGAAAGCATCCATTGCAGGAAAGACCTGCCTATGGTTCCACGCCTAATGTTATTAAAACCATTCGAAAATACTCAAGGTGAAATTTTCTCTCCAAAACCCTTCCATGTTGATCTAATACAGCTTTCAGAAGAGTTGGTCTTTGATCTTCAATGCTAGACCTTCAAGGATTCTTAAAGCGTTTGAGAACAAACACGGAGAAAATGATTAACTTTCTTTGAAGCTAGGTTAGGTAAAGGAAACTGGGGAAAAAAGTGAGGGAGAAGGTTTAGAGACTTCATTAGTGGAGCTCAGTACTGCAAAAAGAAAGAAGAAATCCAGTGTGATATTCTTTGAGTGGGAAATTGCTGATATGTCTAAATTATCAAGTAATTCAATACAGAAGAAACATCACGTCCTGGCTTCAGCTGAGACAGTGTTAATAGCACGGAGACTAAAGCAGTGATGTAGTACATACAGTTTGAATGCTTTACTTATGTCTGCTTGCGAGTTCTGCTGACGTGCTTGTAGCTCAGGGCTGGCTGGTGTGGTAGGTTTGGGCCTCTGTGTCTTCATTAACATTTGCAGAGTGCACAGCAGAAAGCTTCTGGTTTAGTAGTTTGGTACAGGAGGAGTAAAGCTGTAGTTCATGTGCACTGAAAGTGCTGCAGGCCAGCCTGACCCGTGGTAAGTGTGGATAATTAGGGGTTTGACTTCGAAACTGTGCTAGTGCTGCGAAGTAAAACATTAATTTGGATCCAGGCAAGGAGGTTTTAGCAGTCATCCTTTATCTAGAATCTATCAGGAATGTGAGAGATTTGAAAGCGTGTAGCTGTGCTTAGGCATCTGGAGATAACAGTTGTTTTATTTATACAAAGCCAAGCTTAAACATTGATCAGACGTGTTCCCTGAATAGAGAGTTCAGGTTTAGTCCAGAATTTTACTGGACGTACATTTGACGATGAAATGAAATAAATTCTCTTTTGGGTGCAGTAGGAGAAGAAAGCAGTATTGGAAATAATTCCTTCTGAGTTAAGATCAGGTTATTTTAATTAGCATGGAGAATGTCTAGGAAAATGAGAATTGGTATCTTGGAGAGGGATAGGAGAAAAACTTTTGCATCTAACTTTGAACGACATAACAACTTAAAGCCATGGTGAAAACTTTGATGCAGACTAGGCCTTGCAATGAAGAATTTATATAAACATTTAATATTTGGGGGTTTTTTTTGAATAGCTTATATGGTATTAAGTTTATGTGCTTATTATATAGTTGGTTTGTTCTTTAACAAGTGCAATCTTTTTTTTTTTTTTGAATGCAGTCCTTCCAGGGAAGCCAGGGACGAGCCTACCTCTTCAATTCTGTGTAAGTATGTTATTGCAGTTACACACACTGCCTACAGACAGTATTTTTTTGGTATGCTTCGTAAGCAGAAAACAATAGGAATTTGTGTAAGTACACTTTGTCCTGTTCTTTTTAGCAGTCTTCTTACTCACCAGCAATAGTTCCTGAAGAGCCATTGAGCTGATCCTTGAGTACCCCTATGCAGATATTAGTTTCTGACATTTTGAGTAGTTCTGCCTAATAGCTGAGAGGTTAGGGAAGGGCATTAATGAAAAATTCCTTTTGTGTAGGTAAGAATGACTATCGTGGGCAAAAGTTACCATTCTGAGATATTCCAGAAGTGAAACAAAGTATTGAATGACTGTAAATTTGCTTTAGACAACTTCACGGTCCTTTACAGAGGATTTTTTTCCAGTGTGAGAGTTAAATATGTTTACGGGTTAATGTTCCAGTGTGCTTTGTGCATCTTAAGTGACCTTGAGTATTGCAAACCTGCTAGAGGCAAAAGGTCTTTGCAGTTTTGCAATTTTAGGGCATGCTCTTGCCCTTGCCACGAGATAAGGCTGATTCTTTGAATTTGCTGATGGATATATTTTAAGTTTGTAATAGATGGGATGAATTTTCGTCCTTATTTTTATAGCAGTTGATTGTGTCGCAGCATTTTTGGAAAAAGAAATGCAGTTAAGTGTCTCGGCCTATTTTAGACCAGGATAATGGAACTATAACTGCAAAGGGCTTGATTGCAGATCCTTGAAATCCTTTTTGTTCATAGTTGTTCAGTGAAGACTCCAGACTGATTCTGACAATGAAAGAGAAAAAAGGGCAACGTTTTGTCCTTCTCTAAGAGTGTCTAAAAACTTGATTTAGTCTTGCCTGATCTTTTCTGCAGAAGCTCTTATTGGTGAGGAAAGTATTCTGATGTAGTACTTCATGGGATAACTTGTTTTTATATTTCTGTTTGTTCATCGTGGCTTAGTCTGCTGCTCTGTAGCAAAGAGGTATTTATGAGGCTTTTTCCTTGCTGCTGTTTTGGAGTTCATTCTAAATTCAGATGTTGGTGCTGGTGCACTGGTACAGGCTTCCAGTGCAGAGGTCACAAGCTGTTTTTGAAGAACAGCCCAAAACCTAAGAGGTCTCCAGTTGCTGCTTAGTGTTCTGCTCTCTGAAGGTTTAACTATTTAACGTGTCTTTGCTGATGGGAGTAAAGAGAATAACCTGCATCATGTTTAGGCTAGTCACTTGAAAAACAAAAATCAAAACCCTTTTTTTTTCTGTTGTTCAGCTCAATCTAACAAAAGAATTTACTTGTACAGTGATGCATAAATTACACACACCTGTACTTGATTATGTTAAACTTTTTTTTTTCTTCTGGAGAAAGGGTGGGTAGCAGATGATGTAGAGTCATTTCTCTTTTTTCTCCTCCCAGGGTAAATGTGGGCTGTGGTCCAGCAGAGGAGAGAGTTCTTCTGACAGGTTTACATGCTGTGGCAGATATCTATTGTGAAAACTGTAAAACCACTCTTGGATGGAAATATGTAAGCAATATACTTAAGTTTTTGATAAGTTCAAGCACAGCTATGTGAGCAGCCTAGGTGTTAATGATAGTTTAGTTGATGTTGGATTTCCATACAGCTGTCAGTAGTGTGATTTTGCTTCCTTACATCTGCTGGAATGTTGTAGTAGGTAACTATTTTGAGGACAGCAAAGCTGGCATGAAGTATAGGTGTTACTACAGCTGTGTAATGCTTTTGTAATATCTTCTTCCATTGTTACTGACCACATATACCGAAATGGAAGAAATTGACAAAATGGGTCTTAATTAAATTGGTTTCAAAAGTTGGTTCATACAGCAAAAATATGAATTGTGATAAATGGAAGTGAGCATATTTTCACTGCTTACAACTAACATGATCTTGATTTTGATGTTGATGTTAGAAGAGCTCTGTGAACTTGCACAGTATACAAGTATACTTGTAGTAGTGGTGCCAGTTCAACGTTTGGAGGATGTTAGATTATGGGTGTTGTACGTAGGATTTTAATGTAAGAATATTTTCTGATACGCTAGTAATTAGTCTCACGTTGTGACATTAAGACACACAGTTAAGCTATGTCTAGAAATAAATGCAAAGAAGAGAAAGAAAATACAGCCTAGGCCAGAATTTCTGTAGTGGTTTGGCCCCAGCAGATGCCTTGTAGTGCGAGGATGTAAGGAGACTGATAGGCAGAGTCAGGAGTGTACCAGCTTCAGTGTCCATTCCCAAAAAAACATGACTCTCACTTTAAATCCAGTCTGAAGACTGTCTGGAATAGTTACAAAAAATATTTGGGTGACTCATATATTGCACTCATGTCATGCATTTATGATTTTATGCTTGAGATTACGGACTACATGGAGACAGTTCAGAGACCAAGATCATCCGCCTGGAAAACTTGTAGTTCACGTAGGAAGGAGAGAATAAACACACACAAAGAACTTCAACAATTTCAAAAGATGTAGATGTTAATGTACCTAATTTGTACTTTTCATGCAATTTTGATGTTTAAAATGCTTACTTTCCCCAACTTATTTCAGTATCTTGATTTTTCTCCTTTCTAGGAACATGCTTTTGAGAGCAGTCAGAAATACAAAGAAGGAAAATTTATCATTGAACTTGCCCACATGATAAAAGACAATGGCTGGGAGTGAATCAGAACCTTTTTCCTTCTGTTTGGACAATACTCTGTGGAACATGCTTTACAAAGACTAACGCAAAGTAAAGGAAGAGCTTGGCTAGAGTGGCCCTGAGAATATCACCGAACTCTGAAACCTCACAAATGAGTAGTGTAGTGTAAGTGGCTATTTCAGGCCATGTTTGCCTTTTCTCCTTGTGTAAGTTCCCTCTTTTTGTACGTGTATTATTGTGTGAACAGTTGTTTTGGAACATTTTGGAAGACCTTTTTCTAAACTCTCTCAGACTAGAGAAACAGTTCACTAATTGAAAATGGATTTTACTGGTTAGCATCTGTCTTTGACCTATGCCTTTAATGCTACCTTCTGCTGTGCATGCTTCTTGCCTAAACACCTACACTCCAATCCTGTAGAAGTTCTATATCTGAGCAGTCTGAAAGAATGTATGGGATGGGGTGCTTTCTTATATGTAGCAATTTCTGACGTATTTGGCAGTGAAGGGGATGCAGTATTGTAGTTAGTAATTTCCTTTTTTAAATTTGAGTGTACCACAACCTGTGTACATCTTGTAGGTGAATTGGTTAAAGGTACAGTGCTCAGTTTAAAAATATTTCGATTGCACTGACTGAAATTAGCAAATCTTAAGTTGTTAGGGTGAGTTACGCTAGAGGCTTGGTATCTTAATGAAATACCTTAGAAGGGTTTTAAATCAATAATTCTATAGAATCTGTTCAACTAAGACCAACACGTCCCCTAAGGAGTTTCCAGGATAAGAAGTTTATAAAATTATAGCTTGCAAGATAAAAAGACAGAAAGATATATGCATCTATTTTGGGAAAAAAAAAAATTAGTCGGTGTATTAAAAAAAAAAAAAAGTTTTGGTACTGTACCTTTGCCAGTAACAGGGACTTGTGCATCGGTAGAGTTTTATGGCTGGTTCCATGTAACTGTATAGTCCTAATGCACTGGACAAAGAGGTTGATATCAAGGAAACTTGTTGAAGTATTCTTCTGCTACATTTGAACGAAAATATTTATTTTTGTGAGAAATGGCCAGAGCCTATGAGATGAAAATTAGTATACTACATGTAGAGAAAGGAGAGGTAGTAAGAGGGAAGGAAAGTTTGACTCCGTTTTTCATAAAATAAATTAAGGAGATAGTTTTTAAAATTTGAGGGCGTGTGGGGAAGGGGTTTCTTGGTTTGCTGGCTGAATCATCCCCAAGGACATTTTTATAATAAAAGTTTATATGAAACTTACCTTCTCTTTTGATCTCCCGCTGTTTCTTAACTGGAACGAGTCAATGAGAGAATCTTGTGGAAGGTGTGTGTACAGTGTTAGCTGTTGGTGTCTGTGCATGCACATTCTCAACGACTTTGAAAGAAATGCTCTACGTCCATTTGCTGTTTTCAAATTGAACGGTCTCTGAAGACCTTTTGTATTTTAATCCTTGCAATGCTTGAGGACAACATGCTTGGGAAAAAATCTTTAACACTACATAAGTACTAGAACTGAACAATGTGGAAGCCTTGCAATACAAAACCATTTCCTTTCAAAAACAATTCTAACGTGGCACCTGCAAAGTTTAGTCATAGGTGCCGTTGCTGCTGTTACGTTTTTGGGAATCTCTGATAGGCTTTCTGAATTCTGCTGCACTTTAGAAATTTTGTCATGCATGAAAAAATATGCCAGTGGGTAGGGGCAATACAGATCTTTAAAACCAGCCTTCTGGTCTCTGTGGAGAGGAGCGAGGAGAGGGTTTTCCCATGTATAAGCATTCTCTGATGCAGGCTGGCTAAACTGCATTCAAGATGTTGTAGTGATCTATACCTGTGAATTAAAAGTGTAAAAATTAGAGAAGTAGTTAAAGCTGTTGGGTTTCAGTCCAGAGACCTGAGGTGATACGGCTGTGATCAATCTGGACTTTGTGGCTTACATGTTACTCCTGCTGTGTGTTCACAATGAGATCAGGCTTCAAAGTCCCATTTTTAACGGTGTCTTTGATGCAAGGTGGGCTTTGGTGTTGCCTGTCTCTTGATGTTTTTGACCTGGAATTCTTGAGATTTTATTTTCCTCCATTGTCATGTATGTTGCCAACAAAAAAAAGCGCTACAACTTTTATCAGCAAAAGTTTGTGTTGGCTTCAAAGTCCAGGTGTAATGTTAATGCTTGTGAAAATGCTTACATGAAGTTTGTGTGTCTTTGAGTTTTTCTTATTTCCTGGCTACAGGCTTGTTGAAGAAGCACACTGGACTGAAGACAAAAGTAATAGCTGCTTTTCAGTAGAGAGTTGAAATTAAAGTATGTAAAGTATTAAAGATTTTTCTCTATAAAATCGGGGGGTTGGCTGTCTTAGTTAATCCTGTCTGTAGTACAGTCCGATTCTTATTTAGAAATTCAACCTCTTTCTTCAGTGCATTATTTATATTTTAAACTGGACATTTTCACCAAAACCTTAATTAACTTGGATGCCAAAGGTTGGGACTTCATCAAGTGCTTTTAGCACGTAGACCTTCAGACTACTGGCATGAAGAGTTAATGATCTAAATGTGATGCTTATGGCTTTTAAGAGAACCAAACAAAGCAATATTCTTTTTGGTCTTTTAAGAGTGGATGCTTAGAAGGAGTAGAACTAATACAGAATTGCTATTTCATGCTGCCATGTAACAGTTCTTTAGGCTCATTCTGTTGAGGGAATATGTGAATTTTCTTCCTGTGTTGCTTGGCAGTGTCAATGGTTATTTTCTCCCCTGGTAAAGATGTAGAGAGTTCTTGTTATTGGTTTTGGTGAAAGTAGAATCCAGATAGCAATGGCTGCTGGCTGATGTGAAGGTCAGTCTGGTCACTGAACCCTCCAGCAGCCGTTTGAAAGAAAGATAAACTTACTTGAAAAAAAAATTTTACTAAAGCATTTTCCCTCTAACCAATTTTTGTAATATATTAAAGATTATATTTAAAGTTTGTATGTGTTTGCTCTGGGCAAGTTTACTTCCCCTCCAACTTGAGCACTTTTGTTACTTGTACTGGTTATTTTTATTGTTGGTCTTAACATTTATTTTGTATTTTGTTTTTTACAAACTGTAACAAAAAGCTTTTGTGAACCTTTGTTTCTTGCTGGCTCTTTCTTGGACCAAATGAACTGACTATGAGCTGGCTTAGAAGAAATGTTCATTGGGATGCATAGGAATTTGCTAGCAAAAATGTACATGTATTGAAAGCTTTCTTCCTCTGAACCTCTAAAGCCACGCCTGTCCCAAAGTACTGAATCATCATTTTACTTGACTCTGGTGATATGACCACACGCTCTCTGTCTCGGTCCAAAATAATGGCTGGAACAAGGGTGTTCCAGGACTGAGTCTGCCTCCAAACACTAGAAGGGCTCTTTGGCTGGTCACTCTAACCACATTGTGATTACTAAAAGGCAATTCTGCCATCTATAAAATCTGTTAAAAGTTGCAAACTTGCTGTGACACAAGCTGCAGAATTCTGTGAGGGACTGCTGACCCATCAGTCTAACCACTATTGCCGTGTACTCGTAGCAATTTAGGAATCTAAATTCTATCTGCCAGTACAGATGGCTGTTTTCCCTCGTTCATTGTAAGCTTACAATGACAAACTGCATTAATTAAGTGTTACAATTCCATCTTAGTTTCCCACTAGCGAAGCCTGGTGTATTTGTCAGTCTGTGAGAGGTGTGCCCCCAGCGTGCTTCCAGTCTTTAGGAATCTGCAGTAGAGAGGGAATACAGTTCATGAAATTTCCTTCAATTAAAATCTGGTCTCAGAAGTGCTGACAAAGTCATCGCTATGCCCATAAACCCAGTGGCCATCCATATTTCTTACTGGTGCACCGGGGTGGTGCGAGAGTTCCTTAACGCCGTGTTTCATCTCTGGTGGACGTCACGCTTCCCTCTGCACAGTGCTTGCACAGAGCTTTGCTGCACGCTCCTCTCAGTGGTCAGATGGCAGCAGCAGGGGCCTAGCGAGTCACAGACCAAATTCTGACATCTCCCTTCTTTGCTGGTGGAGATGAGTGGAAGGAGCTGACAAATTGTTCAACTTTTTGGACGTTTTATCGTACTTCATCTAGACTCATGTTAAGCCAACAAGCGGTAGAAACACTTCTGCAAAAGGAACAGACGCTTCAGAGGGTTCTTGTCAAAGGACTGTTACAAAGGGTTTACGGCCTAGAGCATGAGTCGTTGAGTGGCAGTGGAGTTGTGCCTCATTGTCCCTTCAACTCTCGACAAGGCTTTCTTTTACAGGTGACATGGCTGTGTTGCTGTTTTGTCCTAGCAATACTGTACATCATTTGTTGTTTCACTATATTGTATCTACTTGAGGTATCACAATAAAAGCTTTCAATTGTTTTGTTGAGTGGCTTGTTATTTTTGTGCTCATTTCGTTTTAGATTCTCTTGCTTTTTTTTCCTCTCTCATAATGCCAGAGAGAAAAGCCAGTGCTCTTAGTTGCTCTTAAAACTTCTAAGCATGGGTTGAACCTGATTTAAGGTTGTCACAAAATGTTATTTTGTTTCACTAATCTTTCCAAGATAGAGATAAGACGCTTTCCTGCTTTGGAGCTCTAGCCCACTTTCAGCTAATCCATGGAACTCATGCAAAGTACTTCTAAAGGCAGAGTCAGTCTGCACACCCCAACTGTAACTAACAGAGAAGTGGGGGGAAGGCTGGGGGTGCTTTCTGTGCTGTTCTTTTGGTCACAGAGAGCAGAGCAGCACGCCGAGCATTCAGGCTGGTATTTCTGCTGTGGCAGGGAGGAACTTCTGTAGTTCCTGTAATCACACAAACAGTTCTCCCATGGCTTTGTGCAGGGCCCCCCACGCTTGCTGTGGGTGAGTAGGACTAGCCATTGATGGGATATTGAGCAATCTCTGTGTTGACCTTGCGGGTACTCTGCTTGCCACTAGCTGCTAATTGGACGTGGAGCTATTGATTATTACCATAGAGCTCGGCAGCCTCACCAAGTGTCAGTGCATCTAACAGTCCATTTATCCAGCTGCAACGTGCTGTGGAACGCTATGGAACGTGGTCTCAGCAGCAGCACTGAGGCATATTGCAGCTCCTGCTCCACAGCTGGTGCAGCCCCAGGCAGTGTGGGTGGTCAGCTGTGGGCCGTCCTTAAGACAGCGTGGATGGCTCCTGGTTACCTGCCTGTCCTCCATGTGCTTTGAAACAGAAATTCTCTTCCCTGCCTATCCCTGCTGATCACTCTTTCCCACCCTATGTACCCCATTGAGAATATTCAGTCTGTGGCACTCATTGGTTGAGTAAATGGTAAGGCCAAGTAACGCCAGGTTTTCTTCTAAGATTAATCTGAAGCTGGTCATACTGATCTTAACAATTGCCTTTCTTAAATTGGAAGATTTAATATTTAATTTTAAAGACGACTTCAAATCATAGCAAGGGACTATTGCAGTGATTTGTTTCTTCTATATAATGCCAAGTGTAGGATTGTCCCTAATTGCATTAAACCGGTCCAGTATAAATAAAATAATTCTCAAGGCAGTGCTTTGCATGAGACTTGCTTACTTGCAGAAGTCGTAGGTGTGTGTTAGGCAATATTAAAGTGTTAATGAAATGTTCCTGGAAATTCTGCTAACTCTGAGGAAGGCTAAATTGTGTGGTTGTGCTCCACTGATTATTTTTAGGGTGATTAAATCAGTAGAGTTTATAGAATGTGAATACAGATCAGTCATTTGCATTTGAACACTTTGAATGATGTAGGAAATGGGCAGCCAAGATGCGT